>JAUZST010008739.1:0-38568 GCA_034779995.1 Parotocinclus haroldoi
TGTGTGTGTGTGTGTGTGTGTGTGTGTGTGTGTGTGTGTGTGTGTGTGTGTGTGTGTGTGTGTGTGTGTGTTTTGCTTCACAGCTCCTGTGTGGAGTTTGCATGTCCTCCTCGTGTCTACTTAGATTTCCTCCAGGTCCTCATTTTTTCATCCACATTCTAAATACCTGCATTTTAATGTTCTATATTGGCCCAGTATGACTGTATCATTTGTTTTTCATCTGAAGGGTGACACGAACTCCTAACATGTATCTAAAATGTTGCACATGGTTGTATTGACAGGCGAGAATATTTGTAAACGTATGCCTAAAATACTTTCAAGTATTTCTTTATAAATAGAGTTTTTGAGTGGATGATGTATACAAATTTCAGACCCATTTTTGTGCCTCTGCTCCAGTTTATAAATGAGAGTCCTGATGAGACAAAATTGAAAAGTATGGGTCTGAGAATTCACAATGTCATTTCAGTGCCTTTTGTTGAGTAGATGAATAAGCAAATGGTCTCTTGGTCTCTGAGAATACCCTCCAGACAGAAAGGATGATATTCAGAGTTTAATGTGCTATGCATTAATAATTAAGCATTCGGACAAGAGCTAGTGTAGGCACATTTATACAACTGCACAATTTGCAACTTGACGTGAATGTGACAGTTTTAACAAAGCTGTCAAATTTGAGAAATTTAGATTCAGTGTTCGGTGATGAATCTACACTACTAAGTATGTTTCTGGATATGAATTTTATTTTAAACTATTTAATTAAAAACTAAAGTTACTGTCCTCCTTTCCTCTATGGGTTTACTCTGAGTGTTTCTAGTTGATGCAACCTTATTTCTGTCATGAATAGCAATTGATGTGTTTTAAAATACTTATTGAAACTGATGTGATCTTAAAATAGAATGCGTCTGACAACTTGCACTTTTCCTTTCAAAGGCACTTAAAATTGCTACTTAAAATTGCTTCTGTCGTACTTTTCCAATATTAAAGCTTTGCTGCTTTACTGGTTACACTGTTCATGTAACATCTGACACATGCAAGCACATTGTCGGTGCTTTCAACAGTGGACAGAGGTGAGCGCCTTATGTAGCTCCATATTCAAAAGGGTGTGATACGCTGTATGTTGTGACACATTGCTCCTGCTATCGGTCTTACACATGTCTATGCCTTCTGGACATCAGTAATCCAAGGACCACTGTCGATTCAAATATCCAGCAACTAAACTGCCTGCCTGTAGTGATTTAACCCTTGTCAAAGTCTCTCAGGCCTTTACGTCTGCCAAATGTATGCAAGGTAGTCAAGCTAAGCAAGCAATGTGTTAACAATTGTAACAGATTATAACAGGAATGTTAAAATGTATTTTACAACCCCAAATTAGAAAGGTTGGGACGGTATGGAAATGCAGATACTGTATATAAAACACCTGTACCTTGACTTTGACTCTCATTGACTATCACAGCATGAATCCAAGCTATTTAATGGTTTATGAGATCAGTTTAATTTAACTTGTTAATAGACATTCATTTCTACATTCAGGCCTGTAACACATGGCTAGTAATGAGGTTTAAAAAACTACATTAATGATGTGAGGTGATGTCAGTAAGTCATGATTTGGTTCAAAAGGAGTATTTACAAAAGGCTTTGAGAGGCAAAGTTGGGCAGAGGATATCCAGTGCACAACTAATGTGTGAGACAAACTGTGGTTCTAAAAAGTTTGTATAGGGAACATATACACAGAAAGTGACCATATACAGATACAGAAAACTACACGAACCGTTAAATTTAGTTGAAGTGTGAAGGCTCCTTGATTAGTTCTGGCTTCTTTATAATCACTTTGCTAGGCAATGCCATCAAACAAGTGTAAAGTATTATTGAGAGGTGAAGACTTTGCATACACAGCAGTTCTTGGACTGTAATCAAATGGAATGCCTTTATGTGCTTTGAAATAGGATACTGTTGTGTCTTGTTTCATACCCCTGACCTGAAAGCTGACAAGCCTGTGTAATGAAATGAAAATTTCTCTATACCTGGGCTGAGTTTGTGTATTTCAACCATTTTACATATGAAAGACCATCTGCATCATCAGATCCATAGTAAGGCTTTGAAGGACGAAAATGGTACTCCAAATAGTAAGGTTAGTATTCTGATTAGAGGGATAATCAGAAAACACATAATAATAATAATAATAATAATAAAAATAATAATAATAATAATAATAATAATAATACATATATATAAATAATGAATGCATGGCATCGCTTTTTCAATTTGTTTAGTGCTTCTATGATTGTCAGTCTTAGTTAATAGGTACTTCCCATTGAAATTAGTTTTTTCATATTCTAAAATCTTGGAGGACCCCCAAAAAATCTCTCTTGAACCCAAATATATTGTAAGCTTGTGCGTTTTAATTCAATAGAATATATTTTTTCCTGTGCTTTTCTTTTTCTATCTAGTAATTAAAGGGCTGGGAGTGACCTTGCAACCTTTCCCCCTCAGCACATCTCCTTAAGTGTGTTTAGTATGCGTGGGAGGCTGCAGCCCGTGACTCCTTGTTACCATCGGCTATGATGCTGGGGGGATGGGGGGTGGGGGGTGGGTGCTGGAAGAGAACCGAGAATGACCTTCACGGGGAAGCCAGCAGTGGATTATTATTGAATAAATGAGAGTGTTGACTCATCTGTGCTTGGGTTTGCTTCCCTAGAATAAGCTTAAATGTATCCAACAAATGCTTACATTTATGTCTCGTTTCATATGCAGCTATGCATCATTTAATATCTGCTTTGTGAAGCAGACCGTTGACTGGACATTACCATATAGTCACACACTAGTTTAGATACTTTGCACATAGTGTTTTATTTTGATCAATAATGCTACTTACAACATTTGAATGTTAATTGAAACATTTATTACAGTACTGTACTGTACAATACAATAATTCTCATCTTTGTATCTTTGAAAATTAAAGGAATATTGTTTTCTTTTCTGTCAGCAGTGTTTACTCGTACTAGTTTTCTGTCATTCTGATGTGAATAAGAAAGAAAACAACAACAAAACTGTGGGAGCTGCTCATGATTGTTGGTGGATCAAACGGTGTAAAAGGTGCTTTGTCTGAAGCCGTGTGCATGCCCTCACGGAAACACTGCTCCCAACACTCCCTAACAGCTAGGTCAGAATGGCCTAGATGGTGGGTAATTCATTGATGCTCGTCCTTCCTCTTAAATGCAGTCAACTGGGCAAAGTATCTTCGAGTGTGTCATTCATGCATGACTAGCTGTCAGTGATCTCTCACCAAGAGGTACACTACCCAAAAGTACCCTCTGAGAGCCTTTTTATTTGGCAGCAAGGGAATCCTTTTATACTGTCTTTGGGCCAGACCCAGTGTCTAATCAGACCTGCCTAAGACATAACTTATTGGGTTTTGCAGCAATATAACATTTCTATCTGGCTGCTTTATTTGATTTATTTTTTGTCAATGAATATAGATAGAATAGATTTAGATCATCCCAATCCCCTGAGCAAACCTTATTGTAAACATAAGGGCCAAGCTAAGTTCTCTGTCCTCTATTCTCCAATCATATCAAAGATAATAGGTAAAATGCTCTTTCGTAGAGTTAAAAATGCATCGGGCTTGAAATTGTAATGTACATGAATTTGTTTTGATTCATGCTTTCCTCTATCAAGACTTCAAGTTAAGTGGCTGTTTTGGTTAAATAACTTTAGCCAGCGACATTTTGTAGTAAATATCTTGTCTGACAATGCAGACTTCTCGCTCGCACCACAAATTACAACTTTCTTGTTTAAATCAGAGTGTCACAATTTAGTTGGAACAGGCAATCACCAGAGCGTTTTCCTTTTGACGCATGCTATTTATTACTCCACCCCCTTGTTTGCTGGGAAAGCCTGCACATTGTTAATCGTCTACTATTTTTCTGGAGAGAAAAAAAACAAACAACTAAAACACCCTATTTTTCTCTGTTTAAGAAAAAAACAACTAAAAAAAAAACGTGTAGGCTAAAATGTGCTATGTGATTTTCAGTATCATTTCTTACCAAAGATAACTAACTAGAATTCTGAAAACAAAAGAAGTACAATGAACAGGTGTGGGAGAGTGTTGAGTCCAAGCACAAGGAAGCCAATGGATTCTAAAAACTAATTTGGTAAAATGTTCCTAAGATTTTAGCATCATAAAGGTATTTGTCCTAAGGCATTTTCCAGGCACAGGTTTCAGCACTGCAGGTGTGTGTAAAATGATAGATGGTATGACACTGTAATATCTGTTAGTCATAGACTTAACATAGATTCAATACATAATAAGATTCCTAGCATAAGAAATGCCACAAAGGGCATAGCGTAAGGGCAAATGCACCAAATTAATGTCAAACAACGGAACACGCTTCGAATGGAACTGGAAGCTCCTTCCCGAGATTGCAAATTCCCTAGGCCTGTCAACAAAGCACCTGCTTGTTTCTAGACATCAATTTGTTTTGACATGCTTTATAATTTAATCCCACTACAGAATTAACTTCCAATTTGAAAAGCTATTAGACAGGGAAACATCCACCGGACTCCCACAATCTTGCTCCCAGGTGAGCTGCTCTGCTCTCAGCATGTCTGAATGGCTTTCATTGTGGTTTAGAGACAGGTCAGGTCTTTAAAAAGCCCCAGGCAGCCTCTGTGGAATGAAGCAGAATTGCCTCACTACTGATGTGCTGCAATGACCTGTGTGGTAATACTGTGAATCATGAGCTTCATCCCATAGATTGTGGCATGTATTAACTAGTGTATAATTGGCTATGGTGGGTGAGGGGTGAGTGGCTGATGTCTTTGACCCTGTATTGGCCTAATTTGTTGTTAAAGTGACCTGGATATACATTTTCCATAGTCAAAACTAGGGGTGGGAATCTCTAGGTATCTCATGATTAGATTTGATTGTGATCAGGGGGGAACGATTATCGATGCATCTTAATTCGTTTTTTTTCTTTACCATGTGACTACATGAAACAAATCTATGGCGTCATAATATGCTCTAAAGCTTTGAGAAAAAAGAAACCAGTAACCAAAATTTTACATTTTGTAATAAAACCCGTATTGTAAACAGAATATTTCTGTTTGTAGTCGTCTATTTTGAGTTTAATATTTTTTAAGTATCCGTTTTCGCTTTCTTTGTGCCTTTTCTCCGTTGCATTTCTCACAGTCTCGCTTTCCCTTCAAGAAGTTTGGTAGTGACTTTAAGCCTTATTATTAAAAGGCATAATCGTTAAAACTAGCTGATATGAGAAGACATAAACACACAGCTTCCCTGTGTTTATCACCGACCAGTGGTGTTCTTTCGCTGACATAGCGAGGCTTAAGTCCAGCAGCCAGTGACACCTAGATCCCGCCCTTCTGTCAAATCAGGTCTAAGAGTCAAAAAACGAGAAACTTTTTAAAGCGAAAGCAAGACTGAGAGAAGCGCAACAGAGAAAAAGCGCAAAGAAAGCGAAAACCGATGTTACAGAGCTTAATTAGTGCTAATGTTTAAGTTTCTTGTGTAAGAACAGAAGCTGGTCTGCATGTTCTGATCCAAGTGTGCTCGATTATCGTTTATTGACATTTGTTAATCGATTCAGAATTGTTAACGTCCGAATCGCGATGCATTTTCATTACTTATGTGTGATATCTGTAGTTTTGTGCTAAAAATGCTTCCTTAATCACTATTCCCTACCATACTGTATTTAAGCATTATATGTGTTATCGTGGAAAACATCACAGCTGTGATTTGGTCGCAGGCACAGACGGCGAGTGCCGTAGATAATCACAGTTGCGATGAAATCACGATAACGCACAACCTCTAGTGTTGTATTGCTAAATCAACAAAATATGCCGTGCTTTAATACTGACAATATCTTCCACCAGGAAGTTGTTCCATAACAAATGTAGCTACGCAACAGTAACTATTCCCTAACCTGCTCTTACACAGTGTGCCACAAAATTATATGGTTTATATAACATTATCATGTACCATTTGTTTAATGTGCAAATAAGAGAAGATGAAGGAAAAAGGGAGGGAACAACTAAACAGGAAGTAAATTTACATATCATTAATTAAATCAACAGTTTTTGTTAATTATTTGGGTTATTTCATTATTTTATATGTCATGTGTGTGCATAAAACTTGTCTTTACTTAGCCATGCATCAGCTGAGTGATACTGTTTTGGTGTGAAAAAGCCGTGCTGTTATCACAGATATCATCATGGTGAGAACTCTTCTCAACCAATCAGTCTATAAGGTACTAACTATTTATAAATAGCAATATCAGCCTGTAGGGAACAGAACTGTTGATGGGTAGCACAAGAGTCAGACTCTTTTTAATATGGTTTTCATTTGTGTGTGGCAGCAGATTTCAGTTCATAAACTGAATTTCCAGTATAACTGTGCAGTTTGACAACATGCCTCGAGATAATAGCTTGCACATGCCGTTTCTAATAAATTAATCTAATGAAATTAACACTTTGTATTAAAATAGGGATTATAATTTTCTGTTGTGTTTTTGTGTTCTCAGGGCCTAGTGATTAAGTTACTAGATTATGGACCAGAAGGTCCAGGGTTCAAATCCCACCTCTGCCACAGTTGGGTCCCTGAGCAAGGCCCTTAACCTACAATTGATTGAAGTGTAAGACTGTATTAATTGTAAATCACTCTGGATAAGGGCATCTGCTAAATGACATCAATGTAAATGTGTTCTGAGTGCAACTCCTGCATCGTCTATAGTGCTGTATGGATGGTACAGATCTACTCGTATATTCACTTATGCAATTACATATTGTTTGAGTGCAGGTTTGTTTTTAAATTTACGTTTACAGTTGTATAAAAACTGTGACAATGTTAATGTACAGTCAACGGCCATTTTGATCAGTGACCTGTTTCATGGAAACCAGTATAATATGGCTGTTAATTGGCACATACCTGTATGTATTACAAAAGGAAACCAGAATGATTTAATCAGCAAATCAGTCTGTTTGCCTACAAAAGCCTGTGTAGCATCATCGTTATTTATATTATAGTCTAAAGTCTTTCATAGACTTATAATTACATTTTATGCATCAACAATAGGAGCCAACAGTCTGAAATCACTACTGAAAGCTAGTGCAACTAACATGTTTTCATTATATATCATAAAGTGTGCATGAATCTTAATTTTTGACAATTTAACATGCATACATTTCTGAATTTGGTTAGTATTTATATTTGGTTTCCTCTGTTGTATTGGCATCTTACACTAAAACTGGCATGGACACATGTATTCAAAATGTATTGAGAGCCATGTTATCCAAATCTAATCCAATTCCAAAAAGCATCTTGTGATGTTACTGGATGAGCGGCTTTATGATCGGTTTAGATCAGGTGTTTGTGTAGGTGTCTGTCAGGCACTCCTAGGCGTTTCTCCTGCTAGAGTCCGAATCTGTCTCCATACACACAGTTTACACTTTCACTAGGAGATGAACCTGCACTTTTGATGATCACTATATTGCTTATTGTTCACAGTCCCAGTTTCTCTATATTTGACTATGAGGGATGCAACAGTCCTGTGTAAAATTACAGGTCTTTCTGGGTGTTAGTCTGTGGCTATGATACGGCAGCTGCGTTACTCAGACATCAGAATCGTTGATTGATACCTCTTGAACTACAAGAGCAAATTGCAAATGATTGCAGCAATCGAATTCTGACAATGTTCTGGTCTTCTTTGCTATGCTGCATGATCACCTTCATATTGGAAAAACTTGACCTTGATCCAATATGGCAGTTTTCAAGATGGCGAGCATGTTCTGGACAAGACAGGCCATCTTACCCTTGCTGGGGTATTCAAATATGTCAATTTTTCCTTTTGTTTCTGCAACAAAATGGTATCTTGTATCTTTTGGCTCACCCTGTATATACAGTATCTATATAGACAAAAATATACAATTAAGTGCTTTTGTGTTTCTCACTGTTTCCCTTTTTGGTTGGCTGTTATCACAAATTTTTAGGACCTATTGTGACTTATGTGCACTAAGAATACATGTAAGAGCTTATGTGAGACTGACATGATCCTGTGTTTCAGCTGGAAAGAGCTTATGAGTTGCGTGTCTTAATTTATATTTCATGCAGTTCTGTATGACTGTAATGCATTTTACAAAGGCTGATTCAAGGTCACGTAACATGAGATGTGTTTATTAGCGTTTTATAGCTTCTATCTTATGGCTGAAAGTGTAAAAAGTGTATTCATTCTGTGCATCTGCTGTCTTTATAGTGTCCTGTTCCATTTTAAGATTTGGTTTTCCTTATATTGTGCTCCAGTTCTTTAGTCAGCTAAGGGAAGCATAGTGTAAAACAGCAAGGGGAGCGAAATGTTTATTTAGGCATTTGAAATTCCAGATGGATGAGGTCTTCAATACTGCCCTTCATCATCACATATCTACCCATATGGACTAGAATCTGTTGCTGTTCATAAACTCTAAATGCATTAGCAAGTCTTCTAGCAAATACATTTGATTTCCATACGTATGATGTTCTGTTACTGTGCAGTATTTTTTTCAGAAGTCAGAATACATGCTTGTCAGGTTGTTGGTGAGTTAGGTATGATCGCTGTCAAATTGAGTCTGGCAATTGATCTTCAGAAAACAGCCTGACATAGAGCTCAGCGTGGCATCTGCAGTGAGAAGTTACCCATCTCACATTCTCCCACTACCCAGCTGTCAAAACAACAGCGCTTTACCAGTACGACTGGCTTCTCCTTTTAGCACTGAAGATTCCTGACAATAATCTTTAGGATAAGAGCTGAGAGTTCAGACACACTTTCTTTGATGAATCGTCTTCCACCGATTGCATTTGGATAAGAAAGCAGAGTATGCCAGTAACTCCTGTAACCCGAGAATCTGCCTTTGCACATTGCATCCATTGAATTTCAATAAGCCTGTGCTCAGGCCAAAGTGTGTTGAAAGCAGTGAGTACATTTCAAAGAGTAAGGAACATGCTGAACTTGTCAAAGTGCAGCCACGGCTTTAGAACTCTGAAGGCTGTCTCCAACAGGGTCAGCACAATCTGAATCTGATCTCTTTCAGTTATTCATACAGCTTTTTTTATACAAACTGTATTTTGTTTAACATTTTTACTGTTGAGCAGGGAAACATGAACATTGTTACAGGATCAGTGTGCTTGAAAAGTAATCTTCATAATGGTAAAGACTTTTGGTATATTTACTCCCACCTTACAATTTGACTGGTTTACAGATTGTTCTGTTTATGCTTATATTTATAATTCTGAATGAATTATCCATCATTCTGTATCCATCATTTATACTTTGTATTTACACTTTCAAACTAATGTTTTGCAGTGGTTTTATATTGTTATGTATATACTGTTATGTCAGGGCAGGGAATTTTTGCTCATTGAGTGCATTTAAATGCTCTTTAAAATCTGATCCTAGTCATATTTCTGCTTTTATCTGATTATTTAAGTGGTCCAATACACAGCATTCTCCACTCTAGAAGTCAGATTAAAAAAAGATAAAAAGAGCAGGATTTTCATCAGATTTCTTTACTCTAAAAGAGAGTATATTCAAGAAAATGAAGAATATCTCATAATAATATAAAATAACTATAGCACACATTTATAAAGATATTAAAGTTTGAGGTTTATGTCACATATTTCTGTGAGGTTATTGGCCAGTTGCAAAGTAGAAATCCAATTACTGAGTCCCCCAATGCGAACCCCAAGGTTTCCCCTTTTTCTGATTACTCAAGTCATGTATACTCGATGAACAGATTACTGACTAAATCTGATCTGCAGTTATCGGTTTATTAAGTGCATGTGCCAAAATTTTTTTGGCTGACTGTCTTATTGTTAAAGCATATGTACTATGATTTTAGTGGTTTGAATTATTGTGACTTTTATTTTGCTGTTAATAAAAACAATAGAACACTTAATATGTCTTATCACAAATAACATCCTGGCTGTAATAATCTCTGCCACTCAACTTTGAGTGTTTTATTATGCTTAAACATTTACCTGTAGCAAGAGTAAGCTGTTTTACTGTATATAGTCGTAATTTCGATATGCTTTCTCAAAAATGTGTAAATACATCTTTCTCATTTAATTATGAATTATATTTTCGGCCTGCCTGCAGTCCAGACCTGTCTTCCATTGAAAATGTGTGGCATATTATAAAGTGCAAAATATGAAATTGTACATGAAGCAGAAATGGGGAAGAATTCCACCTACAAAACCTCAACAATTGTCCTCAGTTCCTAATCGCTCATTGTGTGTTGTTAAAAGGAAAGTTGATGTAACACAGTGGTAAACATGCCCCCATCCTAACTTTATTGGAATTGGGGTTGTACATTGCCAGTACGTTGCAGAAACAACGTCAATAACTGAATTTGATATTCTTCAGCAATTTTCTCCTGTCTTATGACCCGGACAGAATTTGCTATGAATATTTTACCTGCAAAATATACACCTTCAGATAATTGCTCAGCAGGCTTTCATCCCAGACCCACATTTTGAAGCATGAGCTGTATTGGTTCCAGTATTTCATATTGTTGGTGTAAAACATCTAACAGAAATATTTCATTTAATATTGTTGTTTATCATCATATACACAATGCTGTGTTGACATGATGCAAGCGGAGTCCTTCAAAGTAATTGCTGAAATGTAGATAAACCTGCTGGGTATGAAATATTCATCACTGGATGATTGCAACGAAAGTGTGTCGGATAATTTAATTCACCTTTTGCACCATTTGGAAAGAAAGTACACTACTTGTTTCCCTAGAATCAATGATAGTTTACACCATGCTCAAATATGCTTTTTCCCCATAAATTTTCAAACCCGGTACATTTTGCAATAAGCAGATGGAGAATGTCAGTTTCTTCTGTATCTGAGAATCACAGATGTCAGTTTTCTTTTTTCATTCAGTGAAGGGCTATAATGGAAATTGGGAAGGACTGCCATCTCCCGTTCCCTCTGGACATGACCCCACTCCATTGCTGGCCAGCAATGTTAAAGGGAAAAATGTGGCGGGGTTGAACACTAAACAGACCTGATGTGATAATGTCTTATCATTTAATATGTGTTTTTTTCATTTAATAATGAAACAAGAGAGACTAGAGAATGTAAAAGGAGGGAAAAGGAAATGATTGTATTTACTCTGAATTTGGTTGATTCATACAATATTTCTGTTGTATTGTTGTAGTTTGGCATTTTAAAGAGGGTGTTGACAACTTAAATATCACCTAATAGAAAGTTAAATGTTTATCCCTCCCTTAAAGTCATGGTCCAGTCAAAAATTGTAATTAATCTCCAGACATTTGAAGAAGGCTGAAGTTTTTTTCTTTAGATTTAGACTTGGATTATAGTAGTTCAGCACTTTGCAGATTTCTTGCCTACATCATCACACAATTCTACTTAATTTATCTTAAGTATCTTCTTTACCATGGTTAAAGATGTTACAGGTCAGAAGCCTTTCCTAAATACGTAGGATTTAAGACTGAATACGCCCTGGATAAGGTAACAGTTTTAAATGTCTGGCAATTTCTTTATCCTAATCTTCAGAGCTGTTTACAGTCAGCGCACACAATCACACCTAATTTATTTATTTTCATATTCTTAATTCAAGTCTGGGTCAGCTGGAGCTAGGGAGGAGCCCCCTTAAGAGGAGGGTCACATTCCCTCTGTTTTGGACGTAATTATTACTGATATGTTTGCTCTTGTCATTGATGCTTTATTCCTTTAAAGTCTCTTTCATTCTTTCAGGGTATCCTCCACACATTAAATTAAAATGGTCACTGTATAGCAGATGATATGTTTTTTGTATGAACTGGACGCTCTTGAATAAATTTGGTTCCTTTTCTGGATATGAACTAAACAAAAGAGTGAATGTCATCTAGTCAGTTCTTTAGCGTTGCTGCTAGATCAGTATATTTTACATTTTAAATTCACCCGACTGGTTTTAAATGTCTGGCAATTTCTGTATCCTAATCTTGAGCTGTTTGCTGAATTTGTTTGTATGTAACTTGTATTTTGACTCAATAAAACGTTATTAAAGCAACAGAATATGGTTTAATAAAGCAGGTCTAGGGTGACAGTGGCAAGGGAAATTTCCCTAAATGTTATTAGGAAGAAACCTGGAGAAGGCAAAGACTCAAAAGGGTACCTAATTTTTTTTTTGGCAGAATGAGAATGAGAATGCAATATTATGAAAAGTATATTACAATTGGGAGTATTACAGCTATAGTGTATAAGACTTATATATATAATAGTATATAATGTGTAAGTATTGGTATTCTTTAAAACAGTAATGGTGGGTTATTTTGTCCGCCCACAGGTAACAGTTTTGGTTGTGTGGGATGCTTAGGCAACCAGGGAGTTCAGGGGACATTATTGCATCATTAAAAAGCATTTTCTTGTTTCTTTGAAGGCCAAGTCAGCTGAAGTTTCTCATCTATGAAAGTCTGAAAGAGCTTAGACAGTGTAAAAAACAACAGTTAAATTGACTGGTAAAGTTTTACAAATGCAAAGTCCAGTCAATTTTATGGTGTTGTAAGGGATTTATTTAGCATATGGAAAGATTTTAAGGCTTACTGACCCTGATTTTGACCCTGATGCTGTGTTTCAGGGCGGGGCAAACTCGCACTCTCCAAAAAAGACCAAGATTCCTTTGCACATTTCACCTGCTCCAATCGCTGCCAGTAAAGCCCATGCATCTAGCTGTGGCTTAAAATGATGTGTTCAAAGCCCTTTCTTCAGAGCACAAGAGCTTCCATCCCATTAAAACAACAGTGATGCCGGAGACACATGAGCATCAATGAGTGTCTGTTTGGCCTTTGTCTGAGAATTGTACTCTGTGCTTGATTTAGAGTTTAATGATTGAACAGTACGATACTGTAGTGAGATGCACTGCCTGGCCAGAAAAAAAACGGTTGCTACTTGGATTCACATAAGCAGATACTTAAAAGCCTGTTATGCTTAAGAGCCTTTGATTTGATAATTACTGCAGTGATTCATATGTTTCTACCAGCAAGAATTCTTTGAACCTTAATTGATGCAGTGAATAGATTCTCATTTTTTAAACAAGCCTAAACATACCACGTTGTCTAGTGACAAAAGGGTGTAGTAAAGTAAAAGTATTTCTACCTGCACAATTAGATGACAGCATACATGATTAAGACTAAACAGCTGTGTAGACACGAGATAACCATTTGTTAGTGAGGGAAATAAGAAAAAAAATGATAGGGTGCACAAAATTGGACTCTGAAGAGCAATGCAAGTGCCTAGTATGCCTAGTATGCAATGTGTTGTGCTCTGGGGTTGCTTTGGTTGATCAAGGGTACATTTCCAAAAGCATAGTTACACCCCAGACCGAGGCTAAACGACATAATGCAGCAATAAAATGAAGTCAGCTGAGTAGCAGTGTAGTGAATGACCAGGGTTTCTCATCAGTGATGGCACAGGCATAGTTAAGAATGACAATTCCAAAATTGATCAGGCTCAAATTGTGGCAGAGTGGTTTTCGACACCTGAGGTATCATTTTCACAGATGACTTGGCCACCACACATTTCTGACCTAAACCCCACTGAAAATCTTTGGCATGTGCTGGAGGAGGCTATGGATTGGTTCAACTCTTTCAGTAGCAGTACAATATCTTACTGCAACTCTGGAGAAAAAATGTTGTGACCTTGCATGAGGTTCTGGAAAAATGTATCTTATAAACTGGCCCACTAAAACACTAAATTTCACCAAGAATAATAAGTAATATACATTCACTTGTCACTTTATTAATTATGCCTTTTCAGCAGCTTGGACAAGACAACATGTTCCTGTTGAACTGTTCAACCTGAGCATCAGAGAAAGATAAAGATATTTGATTTAAATGGCACTGAATGTGGCATGATTACTGGTCCTCAAATGGCTGGTGTGGGTAATTCAGGTGGTTTACAGAGAATGGTCCAAAAAATAGAAAATATCCAGTGAGTGGCAGTTCTCTGTGTGACAATGCCTTGGTGATTTCAGAGGTCAGAGGAGAATGACCAAACTGGTTCGAGCTAATAGGAAGGCAACAGTAACTCAAATGAGCACAGTTACAACCAAAATATTTAGTAGATCTCTCAGCACAGACAAAACAACATATGGAGCAGCAGAAGACCACACCAGGTGCCACTCCTGTCAGCTAAGGACAGGCAACTGAGGCTAAAATTTGCATGGGCTCACCACATTTGCTGCAACATTAAGATGGTAGAATTGTGTACCTAATAAAGTGACCAGTGAGCATAAACACATTGGTAAATATGTAATCAGTTAATTACGTTAAAGACAAGATCCTCTGTAGTCATAAAGCAGTTCCTAGTGGAGTGGGCAGCGGTGCCAGCCACTGCCACTCTATGCCACTTCGGGACCAGTTTAGAGTAGCCAGTCCTCTCAGGAGGGTACAGTTCCATTTGTATAGATACTGTTATGCAATGACTAAAGCTGTAGAATAAAGTCTAATAAGAGGGTCCACTTTGTGGAGAAATTGTCTTAATTGAATTTGATTTTGTATAGTATTAAGGTATTCGCTCTGGGTGAATACCTATGCATGCTCACAACAAGTGTAGTCGGAATAGATGTAAAATGACTGCTGTGTGCATTTTGATGACTTAGTTTCGCAAAGGAGCTACAGTACATGGTTAATGCTGCAAGTTCATAAAGCAGGGATGGCTGCCATTTAGGTAAGCCTGAGCTGCATCTGGTCAGTGCGCTCTGCCTGCGCATTATCAATATCGATGCTGCACAGCGAGTGCTCTACTGCAAACAGAAGCCTTTCGGACACGTTTTTCTACAGCTCCTCACACGCGGATCGGAAGAAGATTGCGCTTAACAGCCCCTCGATTCGGTTTCATTCTCTGGCCAGTCACAGTTCCGTTTGTGAGAGTTGAAGAGAGCACCGAGAAACTATCGGAGATCCAGCCTTGCGCTGAAGCGATTGGAAAGTTGCGCGCGTATGAGGGAAAGCATGGACGTGTAGCACCCGTTTCCTTGGTCACTGTTACTTGCACGGTGGTGGGTAAGTGCTTTCATATATAACTCAAAGCGTTTTAGACGTCCACGCGTTTCGGTGGTAGTTTAATGAACTACTGAGACTTTTTCTTTTAACGAAGATTAAGACGGCGAGATGTGGCGCTTCTTTCTGAACTAAAACTAAGTCTAGGGAAAGGTAATCGCTTTAGGTAGTGCTCCGTGAATAATGCTTATAGGTAAAAAGTGCTTAAGATTCAGCAGTGTGGCAACTTTTCACATCAAATAACGTA
This sequence comes from Parotocinclus haroldoi, assembly GCA_034779995.1. Classification (NCBI taxonomy): domain Eukaryota; kingdom Metazoa; phylum Chordata; class Actinopteri; order Siluriformes; family Loricariidae; genus Parotocinclus; species Parotocinclus haroldoi. Next base: position 15,297 of record JAUZST010008739.1, read on the forward strand.
TCACTCGTTCATCCTGTCTAGCGTTTTTGAATCATTTACAGAGCTTGGATTCAGAAACCTGTGTGTGAATTATTTCTTTCCTTTGAGCCTAAATCTTTAAGATAGCCTTTATTTAACCGTGATGAATCGGTGATGCGATATTGTACATACAGTATGTTATATCGTATTTAGCAGGTGAGTTATTATGCATGACACTATTCTACACTGTTCTTTGGACGTAGGTCTCTACGGGCTCTTTTCCCTTAAGCGCTGTCCACCGCTATGGTCCTGAAACGGCCAGAAATGCTTTTTCACATGTTGTGAGGAATAAAGATCACCTCCGTGAATTAATCGTCCCTCACAACGTGCACAGGTTGTTTAATCTGATGATTACAATGTGACATTTAAGCACTATGGCATAAAGTATACAGCTCTGGGCTGTCCTCCATAAATCTCAAATCTCACCCGGCACATGAGTGATGGTCCAGTGCAGAAACACACTTAGTATTTTCACCTGGTTGACACGCTGATCATATTTGCAAATTCACAAAATTCAATTTGTATGTTAAGTTCAAACGTTTACAGTTGGGGTCAGAACAAGAGTATTCAGCTACATTTGTATAGATACATACATACATACATATACATACATATATATATATATATATATATATATAGGCAGGGAAATCCACCTTCAAAATTATCGATTTGACATCGTGTTTTCTAGTTCAGTTGGTTGTGTTTCTGAATGCTTGATATTGTTTTAAACTGCGCAGAACATATTACTGACAAAATTCAGTTGTACTGGCATATACATATAAAATTGTGCTTGAAAGTTTGTGAAGCCTTTAGAACTGTCTGTACTTCTTCATAAATAGGAACAGTAGATTAAATAACTAAATTAAAAACAATTCAGTATTGCGTGGGAAAAGTCTGTGAACCACTAGAATTCTGAATTTAAAAGGTGAAATTAGAGGTAGGTGTTTTAAGTCAATGGGATGACACTCCGGTTCGAGTGATCTCTCTGTTGCATTTAAGGAAAAGGGATCTATTAAAGTTTGATCTTCACAATGTATTTGTGAAAGTGCACCATGGCTTGAACAAAGATTTCTGAGGGCCATCAGAAAAAAAATCCATCATCAAATCCATTAACAGGGCACTGAACAATAATGGTGTGCTTGATAGGGTTGCAAGGAAAAAAACTCTGCTTTCCAAATAGAACTCTGATGGCCATCTGCAGTTTGCTAAAGATGATGTGGACAAGCCAGCAGGCTATTGGAAAAACATTTTGTTATTGGATGAGTCCATAATAGGACATTTTGGTTTAAATGAGAAGTGTTATGGAAAATATTGCATTCCAGCGTATGAACCTTATCCCATCTGTGAACTTTCCCGTTTGTCTGTGAACTGAATTTCATGAGAATAAGGGGCATGCGCATATTATACTGAGTCTTCCTACAAGAGAATGTTTAAAAAACAATAGAACGTTAATGTTTTGGAATGGCCAAGTCAAAGTTCTGACATACAATACATTCGAAATAGGAGGGAAGAACCTGAGGTGAGCAGTCAATGTAAATAAATTCACCAACATCCCAGAGTTGGAGCAGTTCTCTATGGAGAAATTTCCTCTAAGTAGATTTTCAAGACTGATCAGCAGTTACAGAAAAATTTCGCCATGATCTAAATTGTGTGAAAAAAACAATATGATCCAATATTGCGGCTTTTTAGATGGCGGCCATGATTAAGACACAGCCTAAAAGATAGCCCCCTATCATTCATTACTTGCTGGGGTATTCAGATATGTCAATTTCCCCTTTTCTAAAATAAAAGGGTGTCCCGTGGCTTTTGTCTCAGTACATTATTTACGCCGCTGAAGGAGAGTGGGTCAGTTTGAGTCTTGGTTCTCCAAAGGTTTCGTCCTGAGATGTTTAGGGAGTTTTTCCTTTCCACTGTCACCCTAGTCTTATTTAATTTGGCAATTTACTCGGATAATAGAATATAAAGTAAAGTAAAAAGCACTATAGAAATAAATCTGACTATGACTTTAACGTTTAGGTCATATTTATGCAGAACTCTCAAGCACCACTGTACTTTCGTCTATATACCAGCATTTTGCATCTAATGCTAAGAAAAGTAAAATCTAATATTATAGTTATATTAAGAAAAAACGTTATATACCAACAGTGATAAAATGTAGCTTTACCAGTTGCAGTATCATATGAGGCTGAAGGTCTTATCACGAAGAAATGATGCAATAACATAACATACTGGTTGCTGTTTTCATTCATGATTATGAATAAGCTTACTGCCTGCAAGACTGTTATGCAGTCTGAGCTCACTGTTTCCGTCTGCTCAAATTTGTCACTTTCTTGTAACTTCCTATTACTAGCCTATTTGGATGCTTTTACAAAGCAGCAGAGTGTGACTGGTTTTAGGTCACGTGAGTAGTAGTGCTTGTGCTTTTAGATTAAAATATGGATTTTGAGGATATTAGAGAGCAGGTGGAGCAGTCGCATGTTAAATACCCCTATTTCTTGCTGACACGCTGCATCTTTATGCCACTGGTCCCATGTGTGACTCTTACCATGGAATGTGAATTTGTCCCTGTCTTACCAATTTCTAAAGTGCACGCCCCAGTTGGTGGCTTTGGATTTGAGCCAGCTGAAAATGATTTCTGTCTTTTTCCTCCCTCCTTCATAACCCTGCACAGTTTCTTTAACCGCGAAAGCTCAGTCCTGTGTAATGAACTTAAATGTATGAACATTGCTTACACCAGTTTCAGACATTTTTTGTTTTTTTGATTTTAGAATGATAACTGGTTCAACGAATGCCACTGTCTATGGACATCATCTGTGTATTGTTGTTTGCTGAATGACTCGATGCCAGTCGTAAATATCATACATATTTAATGTTATTACAAATTTTTATTATTTGCTTTGTTTGTATGGCCACCTCCCACGTTTGTAACTGTGATAAGATGTATCTCAGTGGAAAAATTAATGTAGTCTGCCATCAGGATTATTTTCATCTAACTGGGCTCGTACAGTATGTGGGAGCAATTCTGTTCTTTTTGGCTATAGCACTGAATGGTCAATGTTGTTTTGGCCTCGAGTGCAAACTTATTTTAGGTTCTTAGCCTCCAGTTTATATATATATATATCTCCATCCAACCAACTTGAATTCACTTTAATTATATGTAAACTTATATATAATATATAAACTTGTGTAGGACATATGTATCAAAAGTGTATCTGTGAACTCTGGACATTTTGGCCATAAACAGCTGGTCACCTTAAGATTTAATCTACAAGCAGAGACAGTCTGGCATGTGTGTGTCTGTGTGTGTCTGTGTGTGTCTGTGTCTGTGTCTGTGTTTGTGTGTCTGTGTCTGTGTCTGTGTGTGTGTGTCTGTGTGTGTGTGTGTGTGTGTGTGTGTGTGTGTATGTGTATCTTATTGGTTGTATGCATGTGTGCTCATTATGTCATGTTTGGACTAGATACTGTACTTGGTTAATGTGTTTAGAGACTTTTTTGTGCAAGTTGCTTGTCTTTGACTTTCTTTTTTTGTAACAAGCTGTAAATGGTGTGTGTAAATTTGTGTCTGTCCTATATAACTGATGGATTTATATCTAGTTTGTATAAATATTCATATCACAGTAGAATAAAAATATTATGTGACTCTAATAATGTCCAGTCACTGTCCATTTCGATCAATATTCTGTTCCATAGAACATAATGCAGTCATTAAACAGTGCATAGCAGTAGTTATCGATTAACCTGAATTCTGATTGTTTCACTCTGACTTAATTCATTCTATCAATATACATTGTCAAAAAGCAATACATCTGTGTTTAGGCCTCTAATAAGAAACATTTGGTGTATGTTCTGTTAATGCATGCCCCAATCAGGAAAATGGCTCTGTGCTGGCTGTAACAATTTGGAAAAATACAGCGTGTCCCTACTGCATTAAACAAACTGACAGGGTATAAGGAAAACACTGATTTAGCATGGGCTCTGTTAGGACTCTGTTATACCCTTTATTATATTATTATTATTATTATTATTATTATTATTATTATTATTATTATTATTATATTATATTATTATTATTATTATTATTATTATTATTATTATATTATTATTATTATATTATATTATTATATTATAAATATTATTATTTATACCCTTTATTGCAACGGTATGCTGAAAATATCCAATACTCATAAGTAATATCACATATAATAGTAATATAACATCTGTCAGTTTGCAACAATGGGTCAAATAATAGTTTGTATTTGTATCATATATTTAATTTTGGAACTGGATCATGTTAAAAGCTGGAGTTAGAAAGTAATAATCACCCCTACAGGTCTAACAGAGCATTTGCTACACCATTTTGTGTACTTTTTCCACTAATGTCTGTGTACTTTTATCTTCATTTAGGACGAATGAATTGGCTTTCAGGACAAACAGCAGATGTTTAAAAAAGCCTGAAGCTGTTTTTGGTGGGGGTATTTTATTAGCTTCCTGTGGTGCAGCAGGATATATGGTCCTTGGGGTTGGTTTGATTGAATCGTCTCTATTATTTAATGTCTGGTCATGCCTAGGGGTATATATGTGTGTTTGTGTGTTGGGAATGGATTTGGCCAGGTTACCTTGACCTCTGCACTGTGAGTGCTCTGGACATGCTGACTGGTGACATGAGGTCATAAGCTTATAGCTTGCTGTGATGGCCTATATGTAATCAAAATCATATTATATAGCCTAATAACGGTGTACAATGGTAAATTATAGCTGTGTGTACTCTTAAATCTTTCCTTTTCAAACTCCAGGTGATGCTGACTTACAAGAAAAACAGACTTGTTAAGATAGTGTTTGGTGATTTTACCTTGTTATTTTGCTTATTGGTTTCAAAGAATTGCTGTATAGCACTGATTTACTATGTTGTTAAATAAAGTAGGTTTTTGCTTAAGTGGATTTTGAAATAGATTTTGAATTCATGTTGCATCTCTCCTACAGCCACAACCCGTGCACAACTGCATCTTAAGTTATATTATTTTCATGGGATTCAGAAAGTCTTTAGAACCTTTAGAACATTATGTTACGTTGAGGAATGAAGTGCCTGAGTAAAGACCAGATTGGTGGAGTGTTACAGTAATGGTTCACCTTCAAGTTTCTTACATCTGCACACAGGATGTTTGGACCTCAGCCAGAGTGACCGTTTTAGGTCAACACTCTTATGAATTCCCTTCTCCCCAATTACTTAGTTTGGTGAGGTGTCTAGGTCTAGGAAGAGTTCTGTTTGTTCTCCAATTTAAAATTATAAAGGCCAATGGGCTCTTGGGAACTTTCCAGTTCAGCCGAATTTTTGTAGCGTTCTCCAGAACTGCGGATCCACACAATCCTGCCTCTGAGCTCTACAGTCCTGTCCTCCTTGCGGTTTTATTTTTGTTTATATATATATATATATATATATATATATTGTTAACTGTGTGATCATAGATAGACAGATGAATTTACTACAGGTGGATTCCAATCAATGTGTAAATGTTGTTAGTGTAAATTGAATGCAGATTGATGGTGGATTTTATATTATGGCACAATGTCTTACCGAAAAAATGAAAGGATCTTACTGTTGTTCATTCTGTGTTATTAGCTTTTATATTTTCTTGACATTCATTTAAAAGTGTGACCAGCACATTAAAATGTTTACATTGTTTCTACAACGTTGGTAGCTAAATTACAGTACAATTAACAGTTACACTAACCTGCCAACTGCTCTAGGATTATTAGAATATTTCATAATTCAACCCAGAGTTATGTTTTTATAGTTTTTAGTGTTTAAGACCTTGCCCAAGGGTCCAATGGTGGCAGCTTTGTACGGACAAAATTTGAACTGGTCTCTAACTTCTGTGCTAATGTTACCCTTGCTGTTTCAATAGCCTGGCCTTTAGCAAGCAATGCAGCACCCCATCTTAGGTGTGAATTGTGTTGAAGCACACTACACACTGAAAAAAAAGAATGCCATCTGTGGGCACCTTGCAGTCTGCAAACATTTAACCACTGGGAAAAATTCATGTCTTCTCTCTTTTTCCCTTTGTGTCAACTGACACAAAGCGTTGCATTATTTAAGAGGTTTTAAGGTCATACAACAGCTTGAGGCTCAGCAGGCTGCCACAGAAATAATTGGGGTGTTTTTTTTATTCTCAGTTCTTCCTAAATATGCTTTATAAGTCGGGGTTTTCCCGGGCTTCCTGTCGACCATGTGAACTCCGATCAGGTTGACTGATGTGTCACCCTAGAGAGGAAAGGTTCCCTTTTCATTCGATCACTTCTTTAGGTTTGTTTCCTTTCCTGGAGGATAAAAGAAGCCACCCCTGTGCCTATGATCATCAAAGATCTTCACTGAACTTATAATGACACATAATAAGTCAACAAACAAGGCTGTGGCCAAAACATTTTTAAGCTCTTTTTATCTGTATTATTAAACGATGTTTAAATAAATACTAATAAATATACTCAAGTATTCACCCAAGCTGTAGTCAGCAGCAGTGGTAAATGACAGCTTTATCACGGGCAATAGGGCTGCATGTGACAATCGCACTTTATAAACTGATAAGCCATCCATCAGCATTAAACAACAGCGGTCACAGTCAAGTCAAGGTCAGTGGAAACGTTAACATAGCATAGAAATGGTGGAACCTACAACACCTGGCCAAAACGGAAAGTCATCATTTGGATTTAAATAAGCAAATATATTAGAGACTGTAACTGGAAAATGATTGCAGTGAATATTACGTTTAGTTAGTCAATATTTTTTTTTTTAAACCCTAACCGATTCAATGTGTGGTTTCTCTTTTCTTTAATCACCACCTCAGGTTAAAAACAATAGATAATAGAACTCATGGCTGTTCTCCATAGCGGCATTAAGAGCATTTCTAAACACACAATGCACCGAAAGCTTGAAGCAAAGGACTAAACAGATGTGAGTCCATAATAAAACTACTCGTTAGTGAGGATAATGAGATTAAAAACTGTTTTGTTTGCTGGGGGACATAAACATTGGGCTTTAAAGCAGTAGAAGGTCATGTGGTCTGATGAGTCTAGATTGACCCTATTCCAGGGGGGTGGGCTCTCTCATGCATGGTGCTCACTGTACAAGCCTCTGGAGGCATGGTAATGATCTAGGGTTTGTTCAGTTGATCAGGTCGAGGCTTAGCAATGGTATTTGGCAATAAATTTAAGTCAGCTGAGCAGCTGAATGTACTGAGTAATACGATTAAACCATGAAGGAAGTCTTATGCATGCGTGAATGGCAATGCCACGACTCATGGACCTCAAATTGTAAACGATTGGTTCTGGGAGCATAAAGTTTCATTTTCATACATGAATTGGACCACCTCAAGAGTTGTGACCATGGGATGTGCTAGAGAAGACTTTGTGAATGGGATCAACTTTCCAATCATCAATGCAAGATCTTAATGCAACTCTGGACGAAAATAAATGTTGCGGCATTTTATAAGTTGGAAAAATACTATTAATTAATTTGCCTTGAATATTTGCTATTTGCTACCATTAACTAATGTATTAATCTGATGAGAAATTTTGATATTGAATTTAAACATAAACGGTCATTTGCAAAATATTAGGCTGTTGAATGTTTAGTTTATTTAAAGGTGCTATCAGCATCCATGGCCATTTCAGTGACAACCACATGGTCACATCATCAGTGGTCATATAGAGTATATACACACAGAAGTTGACACAATTTAGTGTAATTAAGTTAGTTAAAATTAACCTAATAACTGTCTTTGGACTGTGGAAGGAAACCAGCGTACCTGGAGTAAACCCACGCGGACACTGGAAAGACATGCAAACTTCACACAGAAAGGACCCTAACTGCTAATCCCTGGAATCGAACCCAGGACTGGTAGGTGGCTGTGCTGCCCACTAAACCAACATGACACCCAGGCAGAAAGAGTATTGTTTTGTGTGTTATCTCTCACAGCTTACATAATGATGCACCACTTGGTTAAAATCCGAATGGATATTTTAAACACTTGTTTTTCATGTTTTTGCTTGTGTTCTTGAATGACACTGTAAAAATATTATCATTAACTGACATGTATCACTTTCTAAAGTATAATGCCCCTGGAGATGATGAACTAATTCTACATGGTGATTTGAACTTGCTGTTTTTCTGCTGCTCAAACTGCATGTGCCTGCTGTGTCTGGCACAGGATAGCAGAACAGTAGCAAAACATTTGTTTTTAATTACTTTTTAATTTTTATTACCATTAAAATCATTTGAGTGTTCTTCAGACTTTCTCACTCCCTCATAACCCTGCCCCAGCCCTGCATTTTCTCTCGTGTCTTTATAAAGCCCTCGTCTTTTTGAATTCCTAGTTTGAAGCAGTCGGGGTGAAACCACAGTGACAATTAAATTGCAACTCTGGCCACAAAGCACCAACAGAAAGGCTAACTTGCTTTCAGAGGACACCGAATTCAAGCCATTGTTGCCTGAGCTCCATTTGTTTGCTATCTGTGTTTGTCTCTGCTCTATAATACAGCTTGTCACCTTTATTTTAGTCAAACATCTCTGTATTTTTCACTGTTGGGCAAAATTGAAAGTGGTATTTTCAGCCGTATATATTTGGCATTTGAAGTTTCAGAACATCTCTAGTTTTAAAGGGATCTATTATGGGCTTCAGTCGCAGCCAGCAGTGTTGAAAATATTGTACAGAAAGAGGCAAGAATGGCTTCAAATAAAGAACGGCAAAAGGTAGAGTCATTGAAGAAACTGCAGCAAAATCGGTATGTGTGAACTTTTTGTTGTGAAAGGTGTCAGTATGTCAGGTTCCATGATACCTTTGCTTTTAATTTGCAGTTGAGTCTAAGCCTTTGTAAGAAGAGCTATTGCTTTCCCTTTTTTCACACTGCTTACACTTGTATTGCTCGTAGACAATGGTGTGAGTTTGAGTGACAGCGTGGGCATTGGCACAATGGGCACTGCAATAACACAGATGGCCTGCCCTCTGCAATCACAATCCCCCCCATGATAGCATCCCTCCCTCAGACTAGGGTCAAGGATCAGTACTTTTAAAGGCAGCACTAAACAAGGTCATCTCATCACTAACCTTGAGACCCCATCTCACTCCGAATCGCTCCCTCCATTCAATTTGAAGGCCCTCCATGTGACGTGATACTTTCAATATTTCCTGACACACTCTATTAGATCCTTTAATGCAGTATCATAACAAACAAGGCCAAGATTGGGTAGGCTAGGCTTCCATTCGTCAGGGTGCATGTCAGCAGGTCTGACTCCAACGTAACTAAGATGGATGGTGTGGGGGAGGCTGTTGCTTTCGGACTGCTGGCCAAAGCCTCAGGGCCTTGCTGCTTATTGAAATGACCTAATGTAGATTCAGAATCAGCAGTAAAAAGATATCTATCTATATCAGGTTGGAGGAGACAGGAGCGACCATATGTCATGGAGGAAAGGTGCGTGTTGGAGATTGAGACAGTAAGGTGCAATGCCTGTTGGGTTTTTGCTAATCACACACAAAGAGGGCTATTTTGTGGAAACCAGACAGTCAAAGCTGATAAATTTGTCTATCAGATACATCTGGTATTGTTCATTAGATTTCTTTATTGCTTATTTCATTTTTCAGTATTACTTTTTTGAAATGCACTATGTTGGGAAAGACACATCTTTGTTTAACATTCCAAAATCATCTCCAATAATATAGATTTTACATAATCCCAGGGAGGACCAACCTGGCTCCTTTCTGTTTGGAATCTGCATGTTCTCCCCGTGTCTGCATGGGTTTACTCTGGGTACTCCGGTTTCCTCCCACAGTCCAAAGACGTGTGTTAGGTAAATTGGTATCTCTAAAGATACCACACGCGCGTGTGCGTGTGCGTGTGCGTGTGCGCGTGCGCAAGTAAGTAAGTAAGTAAGTAAGTAAGTAAGTAAGTAAAAACCCTATGGCACCCCATATGGATTGGCACCCCATCTAGGGTTGTTCCTGCTCTTGCAGCCAGAGTTGCCGGGTGGGCACCGGCTGCTGGCCGCAACCCCGTGTGGTCATGCTTGCATTATTTATATACTACCAAAATTTGTATTTCTTTACTACTACTACTATTATTATTATTATAATTATTATTTCATTTACTTCTAACCAAGGCGCAAATATTTGTCACGTTAACCATACTTATTTTGGTCAGGGTCATTTTGACCCTAGAGCCCATCAGTGGAATTTATGTGGGGCAGATAAGTTTGTACCCTTAGCAGGGCACCAGTCCATCACAGCTCTGAGTAGGATGAGGGAACAATCAGTTCCCAGCCTTAGACACATTCCGATCAGGCATTTGTGGTGCCCAGTATAGGGTGAGACTCTTCTTTGTAGCATATTATGATAATTATTTTATTTTTAATTTCTTAATATTAAAATACAAGTATGCATCAATTAAAATCCACCATATGTTTTGTGTTGCACGTTATATGTTCGCGATGCCGTTTATAGCATTGGTATACTGTAGTGTGCTATTGTGGTTAAATAACAATACTAGTGCATTGTTTTCCATAAATCGATTTATTCAGTATCAACATTGCCCCCAACTTATTGATTTTCTATTTGTTACTTTTTAAGATGGTAAAAATCGTATTTCACTGTAGAGGTTTGTGCAGCACATTGATTCGCTCTGCCTCTTTTTTCCCCCACACCCGCACTTTTGCTCTCACTCTTGCTCTCAAAAAAACTAATCTGGGAGAGCACAGATCCAGCACTTATAAATCATCTGAGTGGTACGACCTGGTCATCATCATCATCTCTGGGCTTATAAGGAGAGGGTTACCAGCCAAAGGTCTGCTTACACTGACACCACTTGTTTAACAAAATTACATTTGCCAAAACATGAACAATGATTAAAATTCACCTTTCTAAAGTATGATGTCTCATACTTCAAAAAAAAATCATCAGATAATTCCACATGGCAAACATTTTTGCTTTTGAACTGCTGCTCAAACTGAATGTGCCTGCTTTGCCTGGAACAAGATAGCGAAGGAAACAAAATAACAAAATAAATTACATTCTACGTTTTATTATCCTTATCAATAATTTGTGTTCTTCAGACTTTCTCCCTTCCTCACACCTCCCAACCCTGCCCATTCGTTCAGGTCTTGCATTTCTTTATAAAGTTCTTTGTTACCGAAGCCCCTCTGAAGCAGGGTGAAGCCACTTGTATGACAATTAAACACTATTTTTGGTCAGTTAGCACCAATAGAAAGAAGGTTGCACTTGCTTTCAGAGTGCTCTTGCTCTCACGTTCGCTCATGTTCTTTAAAAAAGAATCATGTGGAGAACAAATCCAGCACGTGTAAATCATCTGAATGGTAAGACGTGCTGAGCATCATCATCATATCTGTGCTTATAAGAAGCTTAGTGCCAGGTAAACATTGCTGAGCATTCTGTCTGCTCACACTGATGCCATATGTGTTAAAAATTATATTTGTCAGTATCAGCAGTTGTTCTCACAACTGCTGTACCACAACAGGTAATGCATGTGACCAGGTAATACTAGGTTACTATTAGACTATGAACATATATTTAAACTGATGTTGCCTGAATGGATCTTATGTGGTGCATACATGTATACTATATTAAGCTATTTTTAAATACTTTGTGTTTGTTCTGTTAGTCTATGTATCTTGTCTCTGTTGTTTTACATAATGTGTATATATAACAGCCTCCAGCCGTCTTGGGTGTGATGCCACATGAATTGCACACCTGGATTTGGGGATTTTCTGCCATCCTTTTCTGGAGATCCTCTCAAGCTCTGTCAGGTTGAAGGGGGACTGTTGGTGGACAGCCATTTTCAGGCCTCTCCAGAGGTGTTCAAGACAGGGCTCTGGTTGGACCACTCAAGGAAATTCAGAGACTTGTCCCTAAGCCCCTCATGTGCTGTCTTGACTGTGTGTTTAGGCCCATTATGTTGTTATTTAGGTGTCTATATAGAACCCCAGTCTGAGGTTATGAGTTCTCTGGATAAGGTTTTGAATATGAATATGAATTTCTCTTTTCCCCCCCCCAGTGTCCCAGATGCTGAAAAACACCTCACCACAGAATAATGCTGCCACCACCATGCTACGGTATAAGAATTTTATTGTGCAGGTGATGAGCAGTGCCTCAAAAGTCTTGGTTTCATCAGACCAGAGATTCTAGTTTCTCACTAAGAGTCATTTAGGTGCCTTTTTTTTTTTTTTTTTTTTTTACAAACTCCAGGGTTTGCTGTGTCTTTTACTAAGGAGAGATTTCTTTCGAGCCAATCTGCCATAATGCTTGGTGGATTGCTGCAGTGATGGATGACCTATTGGAAGTTTCTTCCATCTGCACACAGGATTTTTTTTTTAGATCAACCAGATTACCCATTGGGTATTTGGTCCCTTTTCTCCCGATTGCTAAGTTTGGTGGAGCAGCCACCTCTAGAGTACTGGTTGTTCCAAACTTTGTTCATTTAAGAATTATGGAGGCCATTGAAACTTTCAGTGCTTCACAGAATCCTGTCTCTAAGCTCCACTCTGCTCTGATATTCATTGTTGGCTTTAAGAATGTAGACAGGTGTGTGCCTTTTCAAATCATGCCCAACCAATTAAATTTACCACATATGGTCTCCAATCAATGTGTAGAAACATCTCAAAGATAATCAGTAAATGTGAGCTACTGGGAGCTTCTCAAATCCTCACTTCTCAAATTTCAAAGAGGCTGAGTACTTTTGTCCACATGAAGTTTTAGTTTTTCCTTTCAAGTACATTTGTGAATACTTATATTGTGGCCACACATTTTGGAAGTTTGTGTTCCTTTCCCAAATTTGAGCAGTAATGTTATTTTGAGAGACTAGGGAAATAGCAGCACTTTTCAGTTAGAGGGAATGTCCACAAACATTTGTCTAATAGGTTTCTAATATTTTAATGTTTACAAAGTTTACAGTGTTTACAAAGAAGCACCACTGTATAATACCATTTACCCCAAAATTATAGAGAATGTGTCAATGTCATGAGTAATGTACATATATGATAATTTGCCAGTGGAGAATATCAGAAGAAGGATGATTTTGGCCCCCGGTGCAATGCCTTGTGTTCATTGTGTGTTAACAACCTCAAATGAATGCTGATGTGGAAATTGCTTCTCTTTACCCATCAAATTAAAAATGTCTGTGACAAACTGCAAGGAGCTGATAAACACCCTAGTGGCAACGTCTAGCATGTTTTTGGTCCAGGAGCATTTATTGAAATTGATGCAACACAAATGATGCAACAACTATTCAGCATCTTTGACTAAAGTGGCCTTCAGCTGATACGGATAGTCAATTTGGACTACATTTGGTATTAAACACTTTCAGTGTATTACTGTAATGACTATTATGATTTGTGCAAACAGTGCTACAGGCCCTTTAATTAACAAAGGCTTATTAGTGGTGCGATCTAAGGGTGTTAAAGTTATTAAAAAGCATTAACTTTAATAAAGCTTGTGTGAGAGGATACAGTATCTCATTAGAAAACCGCCATTTATTTGTAATGTGTAAATTAGTCTGCTTATTAAGGCTGGCTTGAAAGAGTTGTAATTGCTGAAAGAAAATTTTTCTACGTGATATCCTCAAAGAACAAAAAACAACAGTTAGTCCCCTAGACTTACCCTTCAACTAGCAAACTTTCGAAGAAATGATCGTGCGGGTGCAGAATTGTGTAAGGTTATTTAAATAAGTACAAAATTAAACATTGTGTTTAACAATTTCAAGTTGTGTGTCTGTGTGGTTAGTTAACATTTCTGGGCTTTTTCAAGAAGTGTCATGCTTGGGTAGAAAGTGGGAGATGAACGCTAGAAGCCAGTACACAGCAGAGCTTTATTAATAAAGGAAAAAAAAAACAGTGGAGAACTGAGTGAAATAATGAAACACAACACAACAAAGGTTGCGAGAACGAGCATACTCACTTGGTGCCAAGAAAATGCAGGGTTTTAAAAACAATATAATGAGACAAAAACTAAAAACAGCTGAACTAAATTAGCAAGTCAAAACGAAAACAATGGTAAAGCATAGTGGAAGGATGATGTGGAAGGAACTTGGTGAGGCTTGGTACTGTGGTCATGACACCGACCGTACCTGCTTTTTCTGTAATTATTTCACTGTTAAAACCCAGAATGTCCAAAATTAAGTGTAAAAGCAGCTAAGAATTGGCAAGCCATAGCAATGAACACTAAAATAAAAGGAAGTAACAAACTGGGTTTTTAGGCTAAATATGTTGGACTTTTGGACATGTTAGAAGGAAAAGGAACTGGTTCGTATCTATGGGACTTTACACGTGCTGTGCTGTGTTGTAGCAGTGGAGTGTGGGTTATTCAGTGTCATCGAATAACACATTCTATAACGTGCTTAAGATTGTTCCTCTTGCTACGTCTTGAATGCAAAAATAGGAATAAAACAACTGAAAGACCATCAATAATGTTTTAAATTAAGTATTTGTACTGCTTAATTAAAATGTAAGAGCAAGAATAATCAATGACAGCTTTTACTTTGTATCGAAACAGCACATTTACCTAAGGTTTTCAAACATTCCGTGAATACAGACCCTCTCTGCATTACAATGGTTTGGTCTTTAATTGTTTCGACCTGTTAAGAGGTCAACCAATCATCAGAGAGAAGCCAAACGTACATGCAAAGTGTGCTGTAAACACAGAGACATTATGTCTTGTGCCCTGTGTATTGTTTGTCAGCTAACAATTAATCTTTAGTCTTTAATCGAATGCTTGCTCTTTCATTTTTAGTGGAGGAATGATTGTGCCATATGTCTGCTATCTGTGTGTTGGTTTAATTGTAGATTTTAACTGTAGTGGTTTGAGTTTAATATTGAAGTTAGGAAACTGATCATTTGATGCTCGAAAATCTTGAATTCCAAAGATTAATGAATAATTTAGACACTTTTAGTAAACATTTCATTGTCGCGTTTTAAGGAACTGGTGGGGGCTTTTTATGTAGTCTTAACAGTCACCTGTGTGTGCTTTATCAAATAAAAATGGAGATCCTGAAAACAGTTCTGTATTTGTAGCAGTGCTGTTGGTCTTTTTGAAACTGAAAGAATCCATCTGAAAAGAAAAAAGATACAAGGGTAACTCAAGTGATTATGTTATGTTATGTTATGTTATGTTATGTTATACACAGTTTTGTTAAGATGGGTTGCCAGGTGTAATATAAATGAAAAGCTGCTTCAAAGCAATGCAATTGGTTAAAATATCAAATGGTTGCTTGCATCGCTGCACTGATGTTTAGTCATTATTTCTGGTACTTCTGTTTGCTTGTGCTTGTGTAAACAGCAGAATAAACACATTTGAGGATTATCCTGCATTACAAGATTACAAGATATTACAGCCCAGTTGTCGTGTTATGTATTTGCAGCTGAATATATTTGGCAATCCAGAAGTTTTGTGCCCTGAAGAAAACTATAAGACTATTATTTCAAGCCGAAAAAAAAATATTTTTGAAGAAATGTTAACATCATTTGAATTTAACTGCATTAACCAATCTTGACCCTTGAATCTTGAAGTAGTTCTGTTTTTAACAGAACCAAGTCTCTGGCCGAGTCATTTAATTCTGGCCATCAGATGGTGATTATATCATTTGCCGTATCATTTTTGGGAATTAAAATTGCATTGAGTTCAGAGTACTTCTGAGTCACGTTCTCAGGTTGACTTCTCTCGTGGTCCCAGTGGTTTGATCTCAGGTGGATGATTCATGTCAGTGTTGCAGTGATACTGATGTGGTGGGGATCCTTGGCCCTCCCAATGTTTCTTCCTTCTACATTTAGGGAGTTTTTTCTTTCCACTGTCGCTCTAGGCTTGCTCAATTTGTGTTTGGCCTTTTAAGAGAATATAATATATTATACAATGCACCATTGTAAACAGCGCTATATAAACCAGTTTGACTTGATTTGACGTCATGTGTTAGTGTGTGTTGTGCTGGTATGAGTGGATCAGACACAACAGTATTGCTGGAGTTTTTAAAGACTGTGTACTTTCACTGCCCTCTCTATTAGACACATCCAGCAAACTGAGTTTGTGTTTGTCACCCTCTACTCCAGTCAGTGCTCAGAGGGCACTGCCTATAGAATACTGTTGGCTGGGCATTTCTGGTAGGTGGACTATTCTCTAGTCTATTCTCTTAGTATTTAAAAGGTCCAGCAACAATGTTGTGTCTGATCCACTCTTATTGCACATCACACACCACCATATCAGTGTCAATGCAGTGCATGATCCACCATCCACCACCCCCCAGCGAGGGTGATGACCATTGAAGAACAAGGTGAAAGGAGCCTACCAAAGTGTGCGGAGACACAGATGGACCCCACACTGTAATTATAGAGCTACAAACTACTCGTGTATGGTAAATAGAGCTGGTCTAATAGACAATGAGTGAAGAAACAAGTGGTATGCTTGTGTATGTATATTTAATGTATTTATATGTGTATAAGTCCTATATATGGTTGGTATGTTAGATCGACCATGCCTCTGTACATGGGCAGAGGACTCCTGGGAGCGATCCAGCATTTCTACAGCAGCACAAATGACAAGTGGCATTTAGGAATGCTTCTGCGGAGCAGCACGCGCGTAATTAACATTGCATAACCTCCATGCTTACAAAGCATCTCTCTTAATTAGAGTTATGATTGCAGTAGGGCAAAGCCAGCGATCCCTGCTGAAGATAATGAATGCTCTAGCTGCTGTGGCAGTTGCTTTATTGTTTGTGCCACAGACTTCTGACATGGAGGACACAAAGGGAAACAAAAGACAACCTGAGCCTCTTTGTTCTACTTCCCGCTGATCCAATCACAGCGACGAAATAGCACTCGGGCTGCTTCTAAATAAGGCCTGCCCCTCACATTGAGATTGTAGACACTTTGGAATTGAGCTGTAATGTGAAATCTGGGGCAGCAGTGAACAGTGGTGAGTGTTGCAGCATTCTGTAACAGGATGCTGCTGCTCACTACTGCAAGATGTTGTGTTCAATAATTTAAGGATGATTCTCGCAAAGTGTAGGATGAATAGAGATATGAGATAGATTGAGTCCTAATGAGACTGTGGGCACTTTAGGCTTCTTTCTATTTAACAGAACACATTTTCTCTGTTAAGTTGGACATAACTGTATTATACTATAGTGTATACTAATGTCATTAGTGAATACATATATTAATGAGAATTTGACAGTATAAAAGACCCATTGGCTGTGTGTTCAGGGCAGAGGCTCAGTGTGTAGGTTCTTCCCAGGTAGAGTGCTCTGGGTCCTTTCTGTTTGGAGTCTGTATGTCCTCCCAATGTCCGACTGTTTTTTTTTAGGGTGCTCCAGTTTCCTCCCACAGTTCAAAGACATGCGTATGAGGTTAATTGGCGTTTCTGAAGTGCCCCAGGTGTGTGTGTGTGTGTGTGTGTGTGTGTGTGTGTGTGCGTGTGTTTGTGTGTGAAAGTGTATGTGTGTGTGTGAAAGTGTATGTGTGTGTGTGAAAGTGTATGTGCCCTACGATCGATTGGCACACTGTCTAGGGCTACCTTGCTTATGCTACTAATTAGGAACTGGCTCTCCTGCGACCCTATATAGGATCATTCGGATAAGAAAATAAACAAAGGAAAAGTTATATCATATGTTTTCCATAGAGATGCTTCCATGTCATGTTTTATGTTCTGAATAAGTTAATTAAGTGATTAAACTATGTAATATTAACCTAGCTGTATGACTGATGATTGTCTCCAGGTTTTTAGTTTTCACCTGTGTTTCTCCAGATATGATTCTGCAAGTGTGGGTTGGATACACCATAGAGGTGTTTACGAACAGTTTTGGAATGACAAATTATTGAAATTTTATGGAAAAATCTAACCATGCAGTCTCTTTAATGCCACTCAAAAAACCTTTTACTGTAAAGTGTCAAAGTTTCATAGCAGCTAGGAAACTTTGACTGGCTGTTAGACCCGGGTGTATTTAATGATGAATGTGTACAACTGTCATGTGTGCCATTTTGCACATTCTCTTCTTGCTGTTAGTCAGTTGGGACCAATTCACCGGCAATACCTTGGAGACCTGGGGTGGAGGCTGCATGGCCGCAGTGCTTCTCTTTTCCCTTCAGGATATAATCAGCTTTTAATTTTTCCTCAATAGCACACGTGGGAGGACTGATAATGTCAGGCAAGCCCGCTTCTCCTCTTTTCACAAAATTAATCTCCATTTCCAATCATCCCTCTGCTTCTCGCATGTCGCTAATGAGAAGGAGCTGCTCTGATACTATCCAGTAAATTCCCCCCACACGCATCCTGTAGGACTAATGGCACATCTTGTTAGCTGTGCCCTCATACTTGATTATTTTGAGTTACCCACCAAAGGGGTAGTTGTTTCGGTGTAAAACGGTCTAGTTATGATTGTTGTGACTTGCTTACTGGGAGCCTGATTACACTCTTCAGTCCATGGAGGGAGGAATATTATTATGGGAATTATTTTTCATTCCCAACTATATAATGAATATTGTACCAACTCGCTCCGCATCTTTAGGTTATTATATGTGCATATTATATATGCATTCCCAAATATTTTCTAGAACAGGCTAGTACTCATTAATCACTGTAGTGTTCTATTTGGTGCCTTCCCAAGGACAGACTTTGTACTTTGTACAGAGGTTGACCAGTCAAAAGCAGATCTCAGCAGGTCTTGCGAGACAACAGATAAGGAGTAAAGTAGAAAAGAAAGTCACTGTAGAAGCACAACCTGGCAACCACCTGTATCTCACACTCTTCTTGGCAAAGATGAATAGTTTAATCATACCAAGCAACATGTACCTGCAACTGTCACAGACTTTCCCTTTAAATCTCAGTTCCAGTGTCATGCTACTTGTGCTCTTTCACTGGATATTTATTATTAATAATGCATTTAAATTGATGTTTTGTGAACAGGATCAGTGCTCCCCTATGTGTGTTAGATGCACACTTTTGTTCAGTAACCTACTGTTCATGTTTACATTCTATCTAGGGATTTTGATTGCTAAACAGTGATCCAGTGTAACTGACATTCAAAGAATAATGTTTGTAATTATGGCACGTAATGTGTACTCTGTGCATACAATGCACAGCTGCATGCTGAACTGGTCTTATTTGGCACAGTTTGCCAGATTACGACCCTGCCAGTTTATTAATATGGGAATGACAGACTTGTTGTTGGTCAGACAGTGCTAATAAGCACAATTTACAGTCATTACCAAGGAGAGCAAATAAAGAGGAGCTCTTGGCTTTCAAATTGGCAAGCTTCAACTTTGACCAGAAAGACTGATTATACATTTAAGGATTATACTGTACAATACTGATTGTTGAAACCATCGAGAAGGACATTTGATGCTAGAGTAATGCCAGTAGAATATGTCAAAATCAAAGTCAGATATATTTTTATAGTGTTTTTATGATGAAACATTGTCTCAAAGCAGCTGCCTCCGTGTTGCATCTCCTGTCCAAGCGAACACCCAGGTATCTATTGCTCTTCACAACCTCCACTTTTTCTCCCAGGATAAGTAGTACTGGTTTTCCTAAAAATCCACAACCATCTCTATTGTCTTGGGGACATTCAAAAGGAGGGGACTGTTACCACACCAGTTCACAAAGCGCTTCACACACTTCTCTGTGCTCATTTTCCATTGACACACTGACACATCCCACGATTGCAGTGTCACCTGAAAATTTCTGTTCATGACAGAAATCAGAGTTATGCTGCAAATCCGAGGTATAGAGGGTGAAGAGGTAAGAGCACAGTCCTTTGTGACGCTCATGTACTCCTAACCACCTGCTCAGACTCACATCTCCTCAACCGCACAAAGTCTGTCAGGTAATCAATAATCCAGGAGGTTATGGAGGTGTCCAGCTGCATGTTTTGAAGCTTCTCCCTCAGGAGATAGGGCTGAATGGTGTTAAAGCCACTCAAAAAATCCAAAAACATGATTACATGATTTTTACGCTGTTGCCTGATTTGTCCAGGTGGGAGAAAGCTTGCTGTAGCAGGTAGATGATGGCATCATAAACTCCAAACTCGTGGCGATAGGCAAACTGAAGTGGGTCCAGAGAGGTGTTCACCCTGGGTCTAACATGAGCTAACACCAGCCTCTCCAGAACTTTCATGATGTTTGAATTGCAGCCTCATCCATGTCTCTTTTCCCTACTCACTTACTTGTACTTGCTTTGCTGCTTTTCATTTGGTACAAAAGAACGCATGTACTGGCTGGAAAATGTTCACATAACTATTTGCATGAGCCAAGACTTACGATAATATTAAAATGGTTCATGTCAAGACAAAAAAGTAACAGAGTTAAGTTATTCTGCTCACCTTACACCAGAAGACATGACATGACATGACGTGACACAGCTCTAGCAAGGCTGTCATGATTTTAGTCTGTTAATGGAATTTTGTCTAGAACAGTGAAATCGCTTGAAATGTGAGAGTATGTAATGACTAAGTGAAGGAGAGAAAAGTCATTGAACTGCCATGGCAAGTAAATTTCCACGACACACCTGACAGAATCGGCAAATAATTACTTTTGTGAACGTTTCAAAGACCTTCTTTAAAGTTTAAATACATTGAAGCTCGATTTCATAGCATTTTCCCTTGAGGGAATCTGAGGGAGTACTCATATTGAGCTTCATGTCTTGAACTGCACCAGAGCAATGATTGTCCCTCATTTACCTGCTGGCCTGGGCTCAGATTGAACTTCAAACATTCTGTGCCTGACCACACTTGTAGTTAATTATTGCTTTTTTTTTAATTGTTTGTGCCATGCTGGTGCACAGTTCACTTATACACCTTATAAAAACGCTTGATTATCCAACGCAGCTATTTTTATTTTCTCCAGCTGTATGTACAAGAAGATTTTTACTAAGACAGCTAGCGCTGTGTTCTGCACTCAGGCATGGTTTGCAGTCACACTACATGCATGTCGTACTCAAGTCCTTGTGAACTGTGCCTGAGCCCACCTCTTCAAGCATGTCCCCGAGTGGTTCACTGTACCGCACCCGGGCATTGTATAGAGCAGTCACATTGGCCCTTTATGGATCTGTGCATCATGAGAGTGGCTTAGTTTGACAGAATTAGTCTGAACACCCTGACAGTAAAAAAGGAATAGTGTAGAGTTTCCCTCCTCAACCAATCACTCAGTATTCAAGTTGATGTCTTCATTTTAGTGAAGTGAGCTAAAGAAAAATACATCATAAATACAGGCAGTTTAAAGCCTGTCCATCAATTTTACAAGGTGCCGCATTAGTGCTGAAGCAGGTTCGGCGGTTAGCAGGCAAAGCAGACCATCCATTAAACACATGACACTGACACAGCAGCTCTGGGAACTCACTTAAGGAGATTGCTCTTCCAGTTGCAGTCTACCAAGTAACATGTAACCAATTTGATGGGCCCACATCACAGCTGCACGTGTAATTTAGCTCGGCACTCCAGAAACAAAGTTTATTTAGCATCATAGATGTCGCTGAAGCATATTTACGGCTGATTTGAGCAGCCGCTGATGATTCAGCAAATGGAGTGTACAATAACGAGGAGCTAGGCTCATCAGTATGCTAAGCTACATGCAAACATGAGCTTGACTGGCCTGCTGATGACACTGAATAGCAAGGCTGATAATGGATTACAATAAATATGTAATAGAAAGCATGGGCATGAAATTGGTTTTGCTTGGAAGCAAGGGTTTCCGATTTTGTAGCACGCTGAATTTAACATTGCTGTTTAGCGATGTTCCTTATTCAATTGATTTTTGGTGGCTACTCCATATGAATCAGAAGGTGGTTTTTGTTGTCACCTTGTTAAGCCACATCTGAAGGATGTAAACATGGAGCTACATTGGATCTTTGCATATTAGATAGATTGAGGTTTAATCCTGTGATTTTATCCTGTGCAGTTCAGTATGGAGACATGCCAGTGTAGTACATTCCTCAAATGTTCAGCAAAGTAGTATATCCACAGCCTTATGCCTAAATATTAATCCAATAAGGTAAGGGCTTCATACAAACTAAGATTTATAGCATAGACATTTCCATAAACCTGGGTCCTTACCTGGGTCATTTCTGCATGTGTTAACTCTGTGTACTCCATTTTCCTCCCACAATCCAAACAAAAGCACTAGATTAATTGGTTACACTAAAGTAGCTCGACCCAATTGTATATATGACTACTCTTGATGTAAACATGTGTATAGGTGTAGCCTTGCATGACTATGGTTGACAGCAATATTAAATAGATCCAAATAACAAAACAAAAATATTTCAAACATGTAAATCTTTTCATGATTTAATCAGGAAGAACAGTGGCATGTGCGATCTCCAATTTGATCCTGATCCTGCAATCTGTGTATGGAGTTTGCATGTTCCCCCATGTCAGTGTGGGTTTACTCTGGGTACTCCAGTTTCTTCCCACATTCCAAAGACGGGCATTAGGTTAACTGTTCACTCCAAATTGGCCCATGAGTAGTGTGTTTATATAACCTTGTCTGTCATGAATATAGGCATATAGACTGATGCAGTGTTAAATAAAACTACTAAACAAAAAAAATCATGATTTTATCTTTGCGTACAGGAAAACTATATAAGTACAGTTCACTGCAGCATTAAGTACTGACAAACCATGTCACAAGATTGTATTATATTTAATATTTCTGTAATTTTCTGATCAATTATTTTTTTAGCATGATTAAAAGTGTAATAATTTGCACTCTTTGATTTGGCTCAATTTTTTGCCCTGCAATGGCAAAACCTAGTAGGATTCATTTATATAAGTACACAATTGAAACCACAATACACATGCACAGTGTGACTTCTAGAATAACAAGTGCTGAGATGCTGATATAAACCAATTAAAGTTAATAAAATGACATATGGCATGGCTTTGTCCCCTCTTTATTGTTAACCATTGTAATCATTTGATAAAAGAAATTCATTTCTTTAGTGGTGGAATGGTGACAAATAACTCATCATTACATGACGTGTAAACACTGACAGCCGAAAGGCTGTCTCTTAAAATCCACAGTAGCATTTATGAGGTTGCACATTATTATTCGGGTGTTGTTTGAACTTGGCAATGCTATATGAGATAAAGTGAGATAGAGTATATGAGAGTTTTGGATATTGATTAAATCGCCAAGATACCTCAGTGTTTCTCATATGTTGATTTATTTAATATCAACACTGACCACCACATATTGATTTACTGTGTTTAATATATATAT
>JAUZST010008740.1:0-13394 GCA_034779995.1 Parotocinclus haroldoi
TGCCCTCTTCTGGTTTTAACAGCATGGTGTTTATTGCCCCCCCCCCCCCCCCTATAGATCACGTCCTCTGTATTTGCCAGCATTTAAAAAAATCAAATGTTATGAAGCAGTGTATCTCAAACTTCATAGATCAAGTACCACACATTCATTATAAAACCAAAACCTCTTATTAACACACAACACAACGCAACACACGCACAACACATCAATGAACATATTTTAACAGACATTTTCACATTACAGCTGAGCTACAAAACCAGCGATTTAGCTAGCTATTGCCTATACACCAAACTACAAAACCTTTGTTTTTAATCCATGGATTGGCTTCGGCTTGCAAGCCAGTAAACAAGCCAGCAAGGTCTCACCTTACAGATTGATCTTAACATAGTACATTCAGAAAGTTTGTCTCATTTTTAAATAAAAAGCAGAGTTAGTATGCTCAGTGAATACAGATTGTATTCCCATGTCAGACATACGTGAGAACAAGCTCAGAAAGACACACACATCCCTACACACCAGCGCATGTCACCCCAAAGTGCTTTGTGTATACAGTGCACAAATCCAATCGTAATACTCCCTGTCTATTTGGAAGGCACAGACACACTAAGAACTTCTGCTTAATTATGTTTATATAAAGACATTGGTGGGCAGCATGGTGGCTCGGTGGGCAGCACTGCTGCCTCTCAGCAAGAAGGTCCTGGTTTCAATCCTGGTGTGAAGCAGCCTGGGTCCCGCGTGGGTTTACTCCGGGTACTCTGGTTTCCTCCCACGATGAATTTGCACCCCATCAAGGGTTGTTTCTGCTCTTGCGCCCAAAGATGCCGGGTGGGCACTGGCTGAATTTCAAACTTGATTGACGATGAATTGACCATAAATTTGTTCACAGTTCTATTATGGAGTTTGATGGTAATTTATCCACTGCTGTCAAATTTCACAGTGCTTGTTTTAGCCACAAAATTGTGGCGGAATTGTGCAGTGGAAGTATCCAAGAAACAAACATCAAGAACCAAGCAGAATCTGTAAAGGTTCCTACCTTTTCCCTTGCAGTGCTGCCTCGCTGATTGTTGTTACAAAGCAGGCGGCTTATAACCAGTGTCTAGTTAACGACCTGATGAAGAACACCTAAGCCTCTCTCTACTTAAGCAGGAGTTCTAGCAGTGTTCATGGCCAGGTTGTTTCACTCCACCATGCACCCGGCCACCTGTGCGCACACGCTCAGGTGCACCTTGACACGCTGGACGTTTGCTTGCTTAGTTTGTTGGTTAGTTGGTAACATCCTGGGGCTTTTAGTGCCGACGGGTACGGGAGAAACCCCTGAAGTATTTAGCATTTGGGGGATACGTTTTGGGGTTTTCGTTCCGTTTTCAGGTATGCTCTGGCTCGTCTTATACGTGCGCTACTCGCACGTCTGAGTCCGTGCCCTCTCCGTCCTTGGCCACTATTTAGCTTCACTCCCCACTTCTTTGTTGAGCCTTGTTCTAGTCAGCTCTGTCCTCTCTGCTCGCCCTCTGGCGTTTCGGAGTCCCCCCGTGCCTCGTGATTTGGAAGACCCAAATCGGCACCTCATCGTGCCTTTCGCATACTCACCCACAGTCCTGTATGGACTCCGCCACTTCCTTCCCTGGCAGCTGATGGCCTAGGAGTCGCGGCTGGTGGGGGCTGCACCCTGGACACGTGGTTCGTGAAGCTCGCATCCTGGGTCCGCAGCCTGTGGGGTCGCCTCCGGACCCTGGCCGCTATAAGCCGCTATAGGGTCCCCATATCCGGACGTAAAGGGCAGTCCACTGGCATTCATCGTGTTTTATTTGCACGTTGCTCCCACCTGGGATGCAACACAGCTGCGTCTTTTCACCTTTTTTTTCATATGTTAGAGAGCCTTTCGCTTTTTTCCCCCTTTTCACTTTGGTTATATATTATTAACCCATTATTATTATACACCATGGGATTCCTCGGTCCTACTTGGGTCCTAACACATCCTGTAATATAATATCAAGCTTTCAGTGCCTTCAGACATACAACTCAACTAGTGACACAGGATTTTGAAAACTATCTGGTGTCTCGACAGGCTTGGCAACTCTGCAGACCTTTCAGTGTATGTGCGTTTGATGCTTTTGGTCTGTTTTTGTTCTTCAAAATGTTCTTTCCAGCTTCTGCCGCTGTATCTTGGATTTCAGATTTTCTATGGCCTTTGATTTGGATAAAACACCTTTGTGCAGCTCAGTATCATTATCCCTGGTCAGATCTTTAAGGGACTGGGTGCCACCTTCTGGACACATTGTCTGAAGAGTGTCTGCATGAAACCACATGCAATTTCTGAAAGCTGTAAACACCAATGTGTAGCCATGTTTACAAAGTTCAAAGCGCAAAAGCAAATTCGTAAATGTTTACATTGTGTTTTTTTCTCACAATATATTAGCACATTTGAAAATAGTATTTTGGGAAAATAGTAAAAGTATTTTATGATTACAGTTGATCTAAACAATTAAGCACACTCTTGGATCAATGATTTTAGGTAGGTGAAATGTTTCAAAATGTCAAAGCTTGTCAGATTATATCAAAAAAGGCTGAGAGACCCCAGAAGGTAGGGATGGATGTCTGATCCAGTCATTTGTAGATGGCTGATTTTTTGATGTGAGATCTGCTAGATCTGATAAATTGGGGTTTCTTTTCTTTTGTTTTTGGTTCATATCAATAGTTTACTTCATTTGTCTATAATGACCTGAAATGTGTCTCGGCATTGATTATGTTTCGGTTCTGAGACCTTGTGAACTTCAGTCTGATTCTCGTTACAAATTCGGATCAAAGGGCACCAATTTTTGTTTTGTCTCATAATAGATGTCAGAGAGCATAAAATGGCCTGTAATTAGTATATGAAACAAGTTCTAGATAGGGTGTTTTTTTTAAATATTTCAGAACATGGTCTGATACGGTGCATGAATTAGTGGTATGATATTGTAAAGAAGACATTTTAGAGCAAATAAAATGCTGTCATGTTTTCTGGATTACTGCATTAAAACGAAAGCTCTAAATCAAAGATTAGAAGACTTTGGGTCACTTCAGGGAATTTTCTGTGGCATAAATTCAACAAGGTGATGGAAGAGGTTTCTCAGAAATTCTCTGTAAACCCTAGAGACGTATGTGTGTGAAAATCTCAGTAGAACAGCAGTTTCTGAAATACTCAGTCCAGCCTGGGTAGCAAAAGCAACCATGTTCAAGGTCACTAGAATCACATTATTCCCCATCCTGATGCTCGGTTTGAACTTCAGCAGCTTGTCTTGACCATGTCTACATGCCTTAATGGACCGAATATGACATAATCCCCGAGTTTCTAAGAGTCTGGAGCCAGGGCATCACAGGGTTTCATTAATGCACCATTTAACCCTCACTTTGAAAGCCTCACCCAGCTAAAAATTGACAGTAAGTGCAGAAATCTCTCTCTCTCTCTCTCTCTCTCTCTCTCTCTCTCTCTATATATATATATATAATGGCAGGAAAGATAAATAATTTGTACATAAATAAGGCTATAATAAATTAACCTAGGAATCAGTTACAATTATTAAGTAAAAGATAGCAGAGTTCAATACAGTATGATTATACTGTAACATCATACATCATGCAGTGGTGCCATTTGGAATTTGGAAGTTAAAAGGCAAATGTTTACATTTATCAATAATTTATTGCATTATTTAAGACCTCAGCAGACAGTGACTGGATGGTTAATAAACATGTCACTTGAAAAAACTCATTGCTAACTGTGCTACTGTTCTGTTTTTTACTGTTCAGATGCTTTCACTGCATTACTACATGTACATAGATGTGAATTGCGATGTGTTTATTATACAGACAATGTACATAAATATATCAACTGAGTTTTAATCGTCTAAATTGTAGACCAGGATGAATGACTTTCTCTTGTAGTTCTACTGATTGTATCGCTCTTAGTTTCAGTGATCAATGTGGCAGGCACACAGACACTATGGAACGACAGTCAATTCATTAAATCATGCGTTATAACACATGGTATACGCACTACACTCTCTCACTTACGTTAATAAGTTATATTCATTTCAAAATAGCTATTTTGATGTCCCTGACTATAACTAAACAATGTCAGAAAGAAAAACGTCTTTGGATGATCACTACATGGCTTGTTCTGGTTTCTCTGAATTTGGCTATGAGGGATGCAGCAGTGCTGTGTGAAATTGGTGGTGTTTCTGGTTGACAGATTCATCAATTCCAAGTTTGGATGCCTGTGATAAACAACTAAAGTTTTGAACTTTCTGTGTTGATAACTTTTGAACAAGAGACAGGCTTATTGCAAATCTGATTGCAACCCCCTCAAGCATTACTTCCAGTGTTATTGATTTTCCTTGTATATTTTCCTCCTTTCATGCATAGACATGTACTCAAACTTAACATTATTTTTCATCATATACTTTGTAAAATAATATATAGCCAAACATTTATTATATTACAGTCAAACTAATGCAATGTTAGGCAAGGAAGGAGATGATTCTGTTCTCACAAATCTGATCAAGAGTCACCACGTAAAGTCTTGTAAGTCTTATAGCCAACAGCATCCATCTGATCCATTATTAAATTTGATTTATTATTAATAATAATAATTAATAAATAATTTATTATTCAATTTGAAAGCATAATAATAATAACATTTCATTCTGCCCTCAAACAAAAACTATTCTATAGTGATTGAAGTAAAGTGAGTGGGTAAAAATACACACTTGCAATCTTATTAAGTTAAAAAATGTTGTCACTGTTTTGATGCTGATCGAGAAGAGCAGTAACTTGCTTTTCCTGTTAGCCATTCTGAATGATTAATTTTTTTAGAATATATTTTTGATATTTAATGTGACTGTGGTGGCCTGTACTGTACTAGTTAGGGTACTGGACTATGGACCAGAAGGTACAGGGTTCAAATCCCACCTCTTCCCAGCTATGGGGTCCTGAGCAAGACCCTTAAACCACAATTAAGCATATTAAGACTGTATTAATTGTAAGTCACTAAATGACGTAAATGTAAATTCAATAAAGACAGTTTGTAATTACCTCTACCTAAGACAGATACATTGGATTCTTGACAAAAAATTAGACTTGGTCGGACTGTGGTAGCATAGCAGTTAAGGTACTGGACTCTAGACCTGATGGTCCAGGATTCAAATCCCACCTCTGCCAAGCTGCCACAGTTGCTTTTGCTTGAACTGTAAAACTGCATCCACTGTTGTCTGGATAAGGCATCTGCTAAATGTCGTAAATGTAAATGTAAGTTCACATGCATTTGAGACTGAGACGAGACCGAGACTTTATGGTCTCAAGAATGCACTCGAGTACTACAACATAACTATAAGCCATCATTACCTTGCCTGAAACGTGATTGACTTCCTTTGAAACGTGCTGTTGTCCATCACTCCATGCCTCTCTGTGTTTAAACTGAAAGGAACTGACTCTGATTGAAAGTGTTTTGAAAGCCACTCAAGCTCTTGGAAAGATGTTCGGGCATTTTGAAAATAATAGTAACTAAATATATGCTGTTGCTCAGCAATCCAGATGAAATGGAATTTTAACCGCTGGGATTTTAGTGGGTCTGATGAAGTCTATTCTAATCTGAGAGACAAGGTGAATAGCACAG
The DNA here is from genome assembly GCA_034779995.1 of Parotocinclus haroldoi. Taxonomy (NCBI): domain Eukaryota; kingdom Metazoa; phylum Chordata; class Actinopteri; order Siluriformes; family Loricariidae; genus Parotocinclus; species Parotocinclus haroldoi. The sequence continues at coordinate 5,648 of JAUZST010008740.1, forward strand.
AGATAACAACTGTGCAATCAATTATGGATGAACCATAATTAATAACAAATGTTTGTTCTTTGCAATAGAGGTCTTCTTAAAACAGCAGCATGAAAAGGTCACCATAAAATATGTAACTTTTTTATGCAAGTTCAGCAATCTGTAGACTACAATGGAAAATCTGGATTTTCATGTTCACTATACGCATTCTGTAAGTTTGCAGGTAACTATTGTAAACAGTTTTATTGGTCATAAAGGCGAATTCTATAGAGAGGTATAGCAAGATTATTGAATACAAGTAATGGTGGCGTTAGCAGTGCTACTAGTAGCAGTTGGGTGCAGTTAGGTACTTATAACCCATCAGAGAGGGGGTAACGCATAAGTGTATATAAAATGTTATATACATATGTATTTAATGAATTAAAAAACACCAACCAATTCAAAATGCTACTCTGTGTTTTCTTGGTGGCTATATGATGCATATCTGGCTGATTTTCATTAAGGATGTGGCCTGTGGCTTCAGCATCCTGAAGAAGATGCTATGTCATGGTCTGAGAGTCAGGCAGAGCGCTCACTCCTACAGAGTTAAACAGGAAAATGGCAGGGAAGTTGAAGCCACTATTTTTAAACAAATGGCTTTAAATCAAATTAAACTTTTCTATCTCAGCACTGGCATTCAGGTTGCATTTCTACATGTGTCCATTTTCCATTCATAATTCTGTAAAAGGCTCCAGATCCTCCCTTGCCCATGGCTTGGATCAATATATACAGGAATAAATAGGAGTGGGGGTAGCAGTTGTTATTGCATTATTTGCACTACTACTGTTAATACTTTAGTATTTTAGCATGAATATAAATTGACAAAAACAAAGAACAGTATGTTTCAACTTTAAGATCCCACTACCAGGTCCAAAGTCCAAACACAGATTCGAAGCCAGGTACCCAGGAACTATCATTTTTCAGCAGCTTACTCTGACCACCATCATAAACAATACTACAAATCACATCAAACACTTGTGGTTAGATTCATGTTTCACTGTGCCTAATGTAACTACTTCACTTATTTACTAAACAATATAACACATAAAGCATTTTTGTTATTAACTCTGTGGCATATCACCTGTCTCTGCTGTAAACATATACACACTTATTGTGTGTAAAGACAGTTTTGGCAAAAAAAGTGATTGTTCATTGATTCCTTTTTTTATCTCCTTAATCCTCATCAAGGTGTGATTTAAAAGTGTGCATGTGGCAACATAGTGAAGCAGCAGGATGTATTTTGAAGTTTTGAATAATTTTATGCTTTTTTTTTATCATGATGGATGGAGAACAGTTAAATACAAGAGAGAACAGTGTTGGGCATTGCCTACGCTTGACCTTTTTGAAAGTTATTGAATTCTTTTGTAAATGTCAAAGCAAAAAGCGATGGATAACATTCTGCAGATCCGCACAGCATGAGATTTATGTGCATGAAAAAACAAAGATTGAAGATTTTTTTTAGGGAATTCTTCAGTACAATGAGACTGAAATAAAAAAAAAAGGAAAAGACTGATGGAGAGTACACTTCTACTAGGCTCAGTAGTGACTGTATGAGATTAAAACAGCGTGATCATATCTTTTGCTACACTATGGTCTGGTTAACAATATTTTGACTTCACGATTTGATACTACACATGAATTCACATTTAGGAGAAACTGTACTATGTTTTTTCCCCTCTGGCATGCAATAAGCAATAATAAAAAAAGTAATAATACATTGCATGCATATAACATCTTTATAAGACAAAAGGTTGCTTTGCAATAGGGAGAGTAGAGAAGAAGGAAAAAAGTGAAGTAGAGAGTGAATTAAAAAAAGAAGTAGAGAGGTAATGCTGTTTTTTTAGTTGTGATTTAAAAGAAAAGAGTGCATAGCAATGACATAGACTTAGGTGCCTCGACTAAATGATCTACCCCTGGCAGAGACTAGTCTGAATTTTGTCACTTACAACATCTGAACACTCGCATTAAATAAAAAAATCAGGAGTGCGTGACGTAGGGAGTGATGAGCGCTGGGAAAAACTCCATTTAATTTTATTAATAAATTAATAAAAGTATTATAAAATAGTGTAATAAGTGTTATAAAATAGACTTTGTGTTCATGATTTTCCAACTGTAGGTTAATATAAGTTAATATAAGGACTGTGGTAGCCTAGCGGTTAAGGTACTGGACCCACAATTGCTTGAATTGTAAGACTGTATCACTCGTAAGCCGCTGTGGATCAGGGCGTCTGCTAAATGCTGTGAATGTAAATAAGCGTTTTAAGAATGTTTAAAGTAACCCATGCTATGATATATAAAGTACCTATTCCTAATTCTAAGTAGTCCTAGTTCTAAGTCCTGATGTACCCCCATTGTAAAAACAGGGACCACCTATATAACGTCTCAGCACTGTAAAAGTTGCACTGTTGAACACTTACAAAAATGCATCTCCTCAACATGTATACCTAAGGAGCGGACAATTGGCCCCCAAAAAACCTGTGCATAATACAGGTACCAGTTTTATTACCAGCTTTTAAACAAATTGAATAGACAACCAATCTAAACAGGCATCTGGTGTCTTTCTTTCTAAAAAGGGTGCGGACATGCTGGCTGCTGTTAACGCTGCTGGCTTCAACAAGTGAGGCTGTGTTCTGGCAGCAGCAGGGTTTCTGAGTGAGGACACTTCCTACTCAGTGAGGAGCAAGAGCACTGGGTCCAACAGTATGAGGCAAGAATAGAGTTCAGCCTTCTATCATAAACTGAAGTTTAGACTACAATCTATGTTATTAGCACATTGATAACATTGTCTTTATGAAATCTGTTTTGAAGTCTTATCTTAATATGGATATGAATTAATATATGGATATCTGAATTAATTACGCAATAATACATTCAAGGTTCATGCTATAACTGGAGTACAGTGGAATGACGTAATTGAATGTATCAACTGAGTTTTAATCAAAGCTCAAAGGTCTCTGGAAGAAACCCATACCTTCATATGGAAACTGAACTCCATAAAGAGCTTATGATCAAACCCCAACAAACCGAAGCTGTGAGAAAACAATACTATACCACTCTTTGTTTGCATAGATTATAGGATTTAATTGCAAAGCCCAGATATTACATCAAACCATAATCGTTTCAAAAACACTCCAAAACCATTTTTCCTTCGCTTTACAAGTTACAAGGCAAACATAATACATGTATGCAGTTTTTTTTCTGCTCCATTAAGCAGAGAGCTGCGGATATCAGTGCATTAATCACATAGCAGCCATTCAGTCTGGTCAGTCACACAAATCTGTGCAGCTGGGCCACGGTGCAGTGGTGTACGAGGGAGAAAGCGAGAAGCAGCTGTCGGACTGTGTGAGAGTGAGTGTTCTGCCTGCTGGATGGACACTGATGGAACTGAGAGCCACAGAGAACTGGAGACCTGCAGTAGCAGCTGCCTGCTGGCTGGCATGCAGTGCTGGACTGAGGGAATTCCCAGTAAACACGGAGAGAAAGAGAGAGAGAGAGAGAGAGAGAGAGAGAGAGAGAGAGAGAGAGAGAGAGAGAGAGAGAGAGAGAGAGAGAGAGAGAGCGAGAGAGAGAGAAAGAATGAGAGAGAAAGAGAGAGAGAGAGAGAGAGAGAGAGTGTCTATTGCTTCCCCGCCCCAGGCATTCTGAACGCACTGGCATTCATCCATTCAATTCAGACAGGGCCCCAGGCTACACTGTGTTGCTTTGGTTTCCTCGGTTTCAACCATTAGCGCACGAAAGGTCTTTGCTGAACCAACGCACAATTTTGGTGATCAGAGTGGAACAACAACGAACAACAAATATTCAACCTGTCAACCAGCACTAACAACATGTAACTGTTTCTATTCATTGCTTGTAGAATGTGGCACTTTTGTCTGCATACATTTGCCCTTGTGTGTGTGTGTGTGTGTGTGTGTGTGTGTGTGTGTGTACCTATATTGTCTGTCTGTCTGCAATGTGTCTAGCCTACGTGTGTATATGAGTGTACAGGAGTTGGGAGGTGATCTCCAGTTCCTATAGCAACCGTGATGTAAGCTGAGAGGGGATAACGCACCCCATCACCCCCCTGCTAACCCCCTCCCCTTTTTCTCTCCCTTTCTTTCCCTCTCCCCCTCTGAAGAGACACAATCCCGCTCATTGGGAAACTGGGTGTGTGAAAATGGCAAGTGCACCACACTTTGGCGGATTATAAAGGTCTGTTTTATGTTTTATACATTTACTTTGAACGGCACGGAAGAAGAAGGGCCAGCTGGAAACCTCTGCTCGATAACAAACACGTTTGGGTGGCAAAAAAGGTGTGTGTGTTATGTCTGCCTAGGAATTTGGTCAGTCTGTGATAGAGCTGTGGCATCTCAGGCTATTCAGGGCTAAATTAGATATTTAATTTGACATCTTTCAGATTTATTCAAAATATGTGCTTAACTGTAATGTCTCTTCATTTGGGAATGTTTCACAAGTTCCAACTTTGGTGGGCCTTGTTTTCTGTATCATACAGCTCTGTTTAGGTTCTTCTCCATGACCTAGTTTTGGTGTTCATAGGGTAAACAATCTTTCAAGCCCTTATTTGCGGGAATAAGTTACATAAACCTTCTTTCCATTCCTACTAATAAATAATGAATCAATTTTCATGCATTATGTCTTGCTAATTTAATCTGTGCACTATATGTGACTGGTAAATGCATTCAGTGAATCTATTTTAATAAGATTAATTAATTCATCACATATTCAAGCTCATGTACCATGACTCCTACTCTCCTCTATTAAATTGGTAACATTTAGTTTCACAGCTTTCTCAGATGTGGAGTGCATCATGAGCATTAACCTCTCTTAAAACTGGGTTCAACAGGGTTCAATTAATAAAATGCTTTGAATTTAGACATATTATAGGAGTTAAAGATAAATATGGTTCTATTACTAGGCCTGCTCATAGAAATTGGTGCATTTGATCAAAGCATGCATACTGACACAGGTAGGGAAGTGATCATTCAGGCTGCTTGGGATAAACTACAAGATCCATTGTAATTAGGGTAATTAAATATGCTTTAAACATTTTTGGAACACCTTGATTGAATACTGAAAATATTCCCTTTATTGTGGCTTCTGAGCCCTGTAATAGAAAAAAGAAAAAAACATTCAGCAGGTACTGAGAGGCCCCCAGTATTTAATTAGCTCAAAGTGGCATCTCAAACTGTCACGTTGTCTATTTCAAAAGCTCACCCTCTTGCAGTAGTGCTGAATTATGACATTTGAATATGTTTTGGGGGCTTTGTTTTAAGTTAGAGATTTTCATTGTGAATTATTGCCTTCCAAAGGGTGCAGGAACATCCTCGGAACACCTTTGCTAAGCCAATGGGGAACCCAGCCTGAACTGAACTAAGAAGTGTTGAGTGGTTTCATCTAGCACAGCAATTAGTCTTTAGTCACATCTTCAGCCACTATCTTCAAATCAATAAGCTATTCATTTAAGACTCACTTTTGCAAAATTAAATATTCCATAATAAAATATCCCTCAGATTTTGTCACCAGTGTATTTAAGCTTTGTTTTTCAGTTTCAGCTAACATACAGCAAAGCCACTGTCTATACATTTAACTCTAATAATCACTGCTTCAATTAGCCTACATCAAACCCATTTACTATCTACATTTAAACCATAATATCCTAGCTACTTACTTAAAAGCTATAAGATTCACTGTTTTAGCTTTAGCTATGTTACCCAAAACTCATAGACTAAAACTTTAACCCTGAGTGTCCAGGTTCAGTTAGCTTACTGCACATTAAATTGACTTATTTCTTTACTTCAGGCCAGTTGGCTATATATTTAGCATTTATTGTTCAATCTTCAGCTAACTGTCACCAAATTCATTAACATTTAATCTTATTCTGGCTTTAGTTAGCTTACACAACACGCACTGTATACAAGTCTTATTGACCTAGCTTCAATTATGTACTTCAAACATTAAAAATGATTATGAAACGATTAAAACATAAGCATTTGATTGTATTTCATTAAACAAGATCATCAGAAAAGCAAATGAAAAGTCAAATACATTTTGTTTGAATATGCAAATGAGATGCAAACCCATGTATCGTGATTGAGTAGCAAGTGACATATTCATGGAGATGAACAGGAGCATGCTGAACTGTACGAGGGTGCCGCACATTGACTTGTCAGTAGAGTGTATGATCACCCAAGAGTGCCAAACACACTGACAGTGATGGGGCATGGTCAGGATCTGATTTCCCAGCAGTTCTTGTGGTTCAATTCTCTTCATATTCATTTGAATGAAATATCCATTATTTTTATGAGAAGTGAATATTTAGCTTTATTGTTCATGCTTTAGCCAAATTACACTCTTAGACTAATAAACTAAAAGTTTAAACCTGATCGTCCCATGTTCAAATGGCTTATACCTTTAAGCCTCCTAGTCTTTGCTTAAGCTAATTTACTTCAACCCATGAGTTTTCCTGTACATTTAAGCCTCACCGTGTTGGCTTTAGCCACTTGGATCAAACTCTGACTGTACCTTTAAGTGTCTTTGAAATTGTTTTAGGACCTTACACCAAACACAGTAATTATATCATTACATCTGAATCTGAGCTTCTGAGCTTCAGCTATCTTACACCAAACTTATTGACTATAACTTTAAGGCAGATTGTCAAAGCTTAAGCTAGTTTATACCAATTTTTCTAGCTTCAGCTAACTTATGTATTCGTTTCAGATCTTAAACTCATTGACTGTACCTCTAACCCTAGTTGCTAGTTTCAGCTAACATACAAACTCATTGACTATGCCATCAAACGGTACTGTGCTTTCTGGTGATCTTACTTTGTTTATTATACATTTCTACCCTAAAGCCTTGCCTCATGAGGACTACCTCTTCACAGTCCTCTACAAGTGTACCAGTGCCAGATGGAGAACCGGCGCTGTCAGCACCCCTCACAGCCCAACAGCCAGCCTGGAGAGGACCCAAATGGAGCTTGGTCATCTGAGCATGAACACGAGTCCCCATTGCTATCCGGGGCCACATCTCTTATTTCCCTCACCCAAACAGAGGAGCTCTTTGACCTCATAGCCAGCTCACAAAGCCGTAGGCTGGATGACCAGAGGGCTAGCATAGGAGATAGGATGGGCATCACTATAGCACAGAACAACATCGGCCATCTTTGTGAAGCTTGCAGGCCACAGGAGCTGAGCGACGAATTCTTTAACATGCTCATAAAATATCAGGTAACAACAAACATTGTTGGTTGATCAATATGTGGAACTAATACCATTTTCTTTATCAACGTTCACAGCATTTAGCAGATACTCTTAACCAGAGTGACTTACTACTAATAAAATCCAAGCAATTGTGGGTTAAGAGCCTAGCACAAGGACCCAACAAAGGCAGCTCAGCAGAGCTGGGACTGAACCCTGAACTTGAAGGTTCACAGTCCAGAACTTTAAATTCTGAGCCACCACAATCCTACTCATACCAAACCGCTGTCATGTCAATAACTGACTGCCATTATATTTGCTTTTAACCATATATTTGGCATGTTTGCAGTTTATTCCTGGCATGTTCAAAAATGAACCAAATGCCAACATGTCAAAATAAATGACTGAAATACAGTCGATTCCAGTTAATCGGACCACATCGGGATGTGATCGTTTTGGTCCTAATAACCGGCTGGTCTGATTAAACAAACATGCCCTATGTTACAAGACGGGACGTGCTATAATTTATGTAA
>JAUZST010008741.1:0-13394 GCA_034779995.1 Parotocinclus haroldoi
TGTGTGTGTGTGTGTGTGTGTGTGTGTGTGTGTGTGTGTGTGTGTGTGTGTGTGTGTGTGTGTGTGTGTGTCTGCGCGTGTGCATGTTTGTGTGTGAGAGAGGGCTGACAGTGATGGACTTTGCCTTGATCCCTGCGAGGCCAGCATTTTTCACTGTCATGTCTTTGGTCCATTATTACTATAAAATGTGTGCACAGTTTGTTTCTAACCAGTTTTCTTTCTACTCTTCTTCCTGTCGTCTCTCCATCCATGATTGCACCGTAGTAAGAGGGAAGAGGACAAGGAACAATCCATCTTTGTCCGGCATAAAGACTCGTCTTACCGTCTGAGAGACAATGTCCTCTTCCACATGTACATCAACACATCGCCATGCGGAGACGCACGCATAAATTCACCATATGAAATCACCACAGACTGTAAGATATATGTAATCTCTTACACTTTTGTAATCACAATCATTTCCAATAATTTGAAGGTAGCTATGCAGGTAGGCAGCATGTGTGTGCTACATAACTTTCTAACCCTAATTGCCCTCATGGAAGACATTTATAGTATTTACCAAATACTCAGTAGCAAATAAATGCAAAGTAAGACATCACAGTAATCAAATTACTTTTATATTTTATGGAATGTAACACATTACAGTTTAAATTATTGTAGTCACATTGCTGCTTTACTTGCATGACATATGTTTATAAGTACAAAATAGAAATTATAAGCAAAGTATTTACAACAAACCTTCTCTATACAATTAAATTCACTTAATGCTATATATAATAATACCATAGTATTTTATTTTAGTAATAGAACAAATGTAATGGAGGAAAGCTAGAGGGGACATTTAACTTTCACTTTAATGACTTTAATATACAGACGCAGGCACGGGTAAACGTGAGAGTTTTAATTAAAAAAAATTTTTTAACTTTCTGGAGGTCTAACTTTTGAAGGGGTATTGATTTCTGGCCGAGGCTTGGTGCTTGCCCTGGTTTTTAGTTCCTGCTTTTGCTCTTACAAATGATCATCAGAAAAATAACGGAAAACCATTGTGTTTTAATATTTTCTTACCTCTACCCACACCAATGATTGTAATATTACTTAAGGTCTAATTGTAAAGCAATGTATATCGTATAATTTAGGGCTAGATCTAATGCAGTGTGAGACAGCAGAGAACACGTTTTTTCACTGTAGTGCAGCTCCAAGTAAAATTTATTCCAAAGTCAACTAACAGTAATAGAGTTTATGTGACACAATATACCCATCTGTGTTTATTATGTGATGAGCCTGGAGGACTCAAAATGCAATGTCTGCCATGATCCCTTTTTCAGAATGAAAATTTTAAAATGCTGCCCACAGACAGGTACCGTCAAAGAGCTGCACCTACTAAAGCAGAAGCCCCCAGAATGAAACACAGCTACTTTATCTCTGTCTTATTGTCTCTCACACAATCACTTTTACTCACTCACTTTACACTCTTTAACCCTCTCTTTTTTTCTATCTCTCTCTCTATGCCTCCAGTGTCCTGTCTATCACTTTCAGTTTTTTTTGTCTCTCTTGTTCCATGTCAGTCACTTTCTGTTTCTCCTTCACCTAGACACATGCTCTTTCTCTCACTTTATTTTTCGCAAGAGTCATTTCTTATTTCATGTTGAATTTTTGTATGAGCGTGCTATGCATTTGTCAGTAGCTGTAGGACATCATTGCCCACGTTTAAGTCCTTTCCCATTTAACAGCCCTCGGTCTCCTGCTAGCACCTTATCTCCTCGCATGGCATTTTAATGGATGGCAGATAAAGATGGATTTATTGAGATCTTGAGCTCTTACAATCAGAAGTACAGATTTATGTCACATAATTGCATGTGTACATTCTTCAACCTTCACTTATCTCACATCAGTTAGCCACTAAACCACTGCATCATTACACTGAGGGCCTTTTTTGTGAAGAATTAGACTGTCTGTCTTGGCTTATTCATTAGATTGAAGTAGGTAAACCTTCTGTCCGACAAGCTTTGATCTTCTAAAGTTTGATCATTAAAGTCTTTAAACGGCCATCCATTCAGTTTATGAGCAAAATAGTTCATTATTTTATTCTGTGGATTATACTTGCCTCACATGTCTCTGTGATACTTCAGAGTATTAAGTAAACCTAATGCTGCTATGTCAGAAGCTTTGATGAAAAATCTTCTGATCATTATTATTATATATATTAGCACACATCAAACATATCTTGATTGTTCATGAGGAACTCAAGCTTTCTTACAGTTGATTGAATTTTTTTCTTTCTTTTGTAACACATCATTCTATTTGCTTAAAAATAAAATGTTGATCTATATATCATGGGAGAGTTGTGAACTCTAGGCCCATTGGAGAAACATCCAACATAAATTTTCCCTATTTGTTTGTTTTCTGAAATGTGCTTTTATGGGATGACATGGATAGCTACCACTTTGGTGTTGTGTTTGTCTATAACCTTATTGCTTAAGTAAGTACAATCCCAAATCAGAAATGTTGGGACTGTATGGAAAATGCATATTAAAAACACAAAATGCCATTGCAGGCAGTATGAACCTGAGACATTTCATCTTTTGTCTGGTCTACATTTCATTTGTCACTAAAATATATTCCTGCAAAACAGTCATACATTTCATAAAAGTTGGGAAAGGGCGAATTTAGACCTAGTAATGAATTACAAAAATTACAAAATGATGTGATTACTATTAAATTATTAAAATGTTTAAACACAACATACCTCAAATAAAGTACTTCAATTTCTCCCTCTGTGGTCCATCCTAGCTGATTCTGGTTGGATTAGGCTATTGGTTATTTTGTACTAACATAAGGTTTGGTCGAATACAAAGCACAGTATGGTATAAGGTTGTGTCAATGCCCTTGGCGAATGTAATTTACTCCTCAGTAATGGCAGCGTCCGTGCTTTTTCAAACAAGACAAAGCAAAACCACATGCTGAGCAAAGGCATGGCTACAGAATAAGAGAAGTACAGCAATTGGACTTGCCTGCCTGCTGTCATGATCTGTCTCCAATAGGACAATTTTCAATTCAAAATTGCGACAATGACAACTCCACACTGTTGCACATCTTAAGACGTGCAGGAAAAATGGGATAAAATAACCCGAAACATTAAATCACTTGGCATATTCTGTGCCAGAATGTCTTTTAAGTGTGGTAAAAAGGGATGGCAACATTACAAAGTGGTAAATGCTATATACAATGTTGGAATTGTTGTTTTTAAAATTAAATGAATGTTGACCAGGCAAAATATGAACTCATGCTCATACAGTTTGCAGTGAAATAAAAGCCAAAGTAAATGTATGTATGTGTGTTTTTAATATGCAAAGCACAAATATTTAACTTTCCATACTGTCCCAGCATTTTCTGATTTGGAGTTACAAACATAGATAGTGGGGGCCAAAAGTCTGAGAAACGCTTCTATTTTGTGTTTTCTCTATTATAATACAATATCTTTCATTACAAGAAAAGTGATCCAAAGACATAATGATCCAAAGGCCAAAATTGATCTTTCTCAGCTTTACACACTAAAATTGCTTCAGATCCCTTAAATTCTGTAAAGATACGAATCAAGGATAGACATGAGTCCTTTGTGTAACTAAATTTATTTGCTCATACTATGTGTTTGTCTTCAGTTTCAGTGCACAACAGGAGACCACTGGTAAAGAAGTTCTGCAGCCACCTGCGGAGCAAAATTGAATCAGGGGAGGGCACACTGCCGGTCAGGTGCAAATCGAGAGTACAAACATGGGATGGAGTGATGCAAGGCGAGAGGCTTGTCACCATGTCCTGCACCGACAAAATAGCCAGGTGTGTATTGCATTTGTACAACGTGTGCTTTATTTAAAGTGAATCAGAACAATCAGGACATAGTATACAATGGCACTACTAGCTACTAGTCAGTAATTTGTTCTTAAAATATTTTCATGATTATAGAAAATGACCATCATAACCAAACCTCACAGCTAATGCAGTTCCATTTGCAGACACATTTCCCTTAAATACATATATTTCAGACTATCCAAAAATTGGTTTACTTTTTTTCTGAGAGTGTGTATATACCATGTGTAGGTTTGTATACTGTACAATGCTATTAGGCTTGCATATAAGCACGCTAACTGTGTGACTTTTTGAATTTGACATGTCACCAGGGTGGAAAAGTATGATTTGGTATGACACATGGGGTAAATATGTCAGGGCAGTAGTGCAAGTAAAGAATATGAGAAGAGACATCTCCTCTTCTGTCAACACTGTTAAACTCTCTGTCACAAAATGATACATGTCCTCAAATGAGCTCCACTAGGAAAGATTACTTAGCCCTAACCTTAGGAATTCACCCTCATTTTGGGGTCAACCATAATAATGCCACTTTCATTCAGGGTCAGCAGTTCAAGAAACTGTAATTGGCCATGTTCACTGGTTGGAAAATGATGTCTTTCCCCTCCTGTTAATCAGAACGTGCTAATCAAAGTGATGCCAGCCAACCACATTCATATGTAGTTGATGTATATACTATATACTATACTTATATACTATAAGTGCTATATAACAGTACTATCCTAATGCTTCAGAGAAAGCATTAGTAATTTCCTCTCAAATGTTTAGTTTGGTGCAAAAGGGGAATCAGATAGTGGGTAGGAATAACTAATTAAGAAAAACATCTCAGATGAATAACTTGAACCTGAAGTGAAATCAAGCAGCAAATGTTAACAACATCAGCACATAAAGATTCAGCATGTCCCCCGAGATGTGAACACATTGATTTAAGGTTTATCTTTATTAGAGGATTACTTTTTATGAAGGCATGTTAGCTCTGTTCAAACAGGTCTTTTTTCTCTAGTACATTTTAATGAGGGCTAAAAGGTTGATATTTGAGGGCCTGATATTTGCCTCTAAGATGAGCATAGCAGCCTAAAGTTCAGCACTGCCCTTGTCAAATGACCACTCTTTTTTCTGAAGTGCTGCTTTCATAATCCGTATGTAATTAGTTCCTGGCATGGATTTGTGGTAGCATTAATCCATTTCCTTAAGGGATTCCTGCTATCCCAAAGTCCCTTAAGGATTTCTTGTACCTCACCTCCTATGTTCAGATCTTAAAAATTGAAGACTCATGACGGATGTTTTCATCATTCTGCAAGGTTATACACCAAAAGTACTAGTTCCTACTTAACCAAACTGTTTTGCTTTAAAACCCGATTTGTTACTTGAAGTTGCCTTGTGGCCTTGTGATCCTTATACAACAGCAAATGAATTGAATACTGACTGATGTTAACCACAATCTCCACTTGTCAAGTGGCCAAGTAAAAGTCAAGATAAAGTGAAAGTAGGGTCATTTTTAAATCAATTTAAATATTTAAAATAAAATGCCGAACAGTAGAGGGGATCTGGAATATTAACAAAATTAACTGAAAACTGAAATGTAATGTACTGCAGCTGTGGATAGACTGCAAAGGGAAAAAAACAGTTTGGTAATTTTGTAAATATTTTAGAGAACATTAATTTTACCCGCAACACTCTTAAACTAAAGCTGAAAAATAAACACAAATAAAGAAATGTCTGTTGCCTTCTAGCTAATCAATAGTCAGGATATCCTCGTGCTTAGTAAACATGAGGTATTTATCTTTGGACAGTTAAAGTCACATCTCCCACTGGCAGTACCTTATTACTTAATATCAGGAGTTGATACCTGAATAAATGTAACATAAACTCAGATATTCAGTTGTCGCCTTCTTGAGTTGTGTGTAGAACACATTAAGACAGAGACCTACTGACAGAGATTGTATTTTGTAAAACGTTATTATTTGACGTTATTATATTTGATGAAAGAGTTTTACCATAAAACACATCAGACCTCAGTCTCATTAAAACATTTTGTATCTTGTGGAACATCCTTCACAGGATGACGGTGAAGAGTGATACTGGTTTCAACCTCTATGAGCAATAGAGGCAGAGGTCTGTGTGCATAAAGTTACTGATGGATAGAACATGTATGTGTAGAATTTATAACATTCATGCAGGGATGCATGTATTTGAGTGCCTGTGAATCCATGATGAGCATGGATAAGGATTTGATCCCTATCCCAAATGTATAAGAAGCACATACACTACTGATGTGCTGTAAGCTGGTGCTGCACCAAGCTGAACAAGCACGCGTGTTCAGCACCCCATAGAAAATGCTGAGACCAAACACAAAATGGTGTCCAAAAACAAAATTGCCAATTATACTCAATGAAGGCTGAAATGGTATTCCCAAACTCAATAAAAAAAAATTGTTCTAAATAACTTAAATATCATTTCTTACATATTATATTCTTCAGTAATGACTGAAATACACTCACTGACAAGAAAAAAAAATAAATGAATAAAGCACACAGATGTCAGATTGCTGCAAAACGTGGCATGCAGTTTTGTTTCAGTCAGAAATGTAAATGATTACAGGTGTGGTCTGATTAGGCACTGGGTCTAATCCGGATTTCAATCTACGTGCTTTTTTGTTTATGAGTGTAATACTATACATTGAGGGGTACAAACTTCTCAAATGCTGTTCATGCATCCTTACAGTAAAGTGTTCCAATAGTTCTTTTTGCTCATTTCAGTTCAGCACTAAAATAATCACTTTACTGTCTTCAAATTAACTTGGATCTTACAAGGAGTTATTTTGATTGAAATAAAATAATAATTATATTGCAGTTTGATTTTTAGTCCTTCACAGTTTTTCAGCTATTTCTTCTTTATTAACCTGTACATACAAAGCATGCAGTTTACTGATAGTATCTAATTTATAATGATTTCACATTTTCTCCGGCTCATGGCCAGTGTAAAAAAAAATGCCAGTTGCTGCCTGCTAAGGTTAAATACTGCTTGTTAACTCTGTGCTAGCTGCATCATTTAGTTCACAAAACAATATTAGGCAAAACACTGACACATGCACCATCACATTTGACTAAATAGTGCACTAAGTAGTGGAAGATTGGGCTAAATGTCATAGTGTGGCACAGAAAGCTATTTAAAGCTCTGTTATGACTTGATGTTAACAGAGTGAGAGTGGGTGTCTCATCTCTTCCTCTCTCTTACTGTCTGTCTTAGGGGCCTCCTCGTTCATTTTACATGTTCACACCCTATCTACACACAAAACAAAAATGAGAACTTAACTTAAATGTTGTAAACTAGTTTTTTCTTAATGTGACTATTTAGACAGCAGTGTGTAAAATAAAAAGTTTTCCATTAAAATGTTGTCCCTTAATCTTAATCGAGATAAATCGTAAAATATAACCAACTCCTTATAGTATAATAGTGGTTGAACACTGAACCGTAACAAATTTGTACAAATTGACTAACAGTCAATGAAATTATTTATTATTGATTTTGTGTCTTTATAAACATTGCCTGGACGAAGTCATGAAGTCAGATGATAAAAAACATGTAATAGAATTGTAAAAAAAATAACTAGCCCAATTTGAGCAGGACACATCAGAATTGTTAGGGAAGTAAATGTGTTGTTTCTAGTTAGCTGGTAGAAACCTATTCAATTTAACATATAGATAAAGGTGTTGAATAAACAAGAGATTAATTAATATTATATAGCATATAAAAGCAAAGTATTTGTCTACAGTGTGTAAGGCAGGTCATGAATGGCATTCCACACACAAACAGAGGTGAACCTTTCTCCCCCTTATAGATCTGGTCATTTGTGCAATTTGATTCAGTCAGTCAGTAACGGGAAGAGTGCGATTAAATCTGTCCAGGTCACAGACTGAGGTGAAAGCAATTACTTTACAAAAAGGAATAACAGAGAAAGGGACATCCTGCTTTATTCTTCACCAGGGTATTTTACTTTTATATGTTTATACCCATTTGAGTGAAGTTATTATGAAGAGCAGTGCTGCAAATAGGCTTAAGCAAACAATCTCTATTTCATGACTAGCTATCTCTCAGTTAATCACCTCTTCCAGAAATGGTAAGGGACAATGTTAGAACCAGTTGAAGTCAGATGTTATTTTAGTGGAGGGTCATTATCAACATTGCACGGATACTAAGAAGGACAGTACAGACTTATTCGAATATTTGGACACTTATTAAATTTGTTGTGTATGTTCAAAATTAAACTTTACAGGTAAGGAAAGAAATATAACATATCTATGTTATTGTATGAGGATCTGTATTTATTAATGCAACATCATTATTGGTTATTCACAAGGTAACATAATTACCTCATCAGCAAGGTTATATCAACACTAGTGAAACACATTCAATGGGCCAATTAAACTAACACATGTATTTGGATTCTTGGACACTAACTATTTGCACTTTGTAAAACCAATTGCTAAGAAAATAACATAAATGTGTGCTTTGATTTATTATTAAATGAAACTCAATACGATAGCCCTAACATAACCCCAAATTAAAAATAGATGTGATACTATGCGTGATGCAAAAATAAATAAATTAATGAGTAATTTAAAAATAAAATAAGATAAAATGTTCTATCATATTTACCCTGAGTGACTCACATGGCACTGCATCATTGCCAATCATTAATTAATAGATTATACGACCACATGTGTAAAGGGTTATTACTTTACCTGCATACATATTTACATTTACATTTACCTACATACATATTTACATTTAAACATGAAATATAATTCTGAAATGAAATAAAAGTCAAAGTAAATGTAAGAAATTTATTTTTATTGCATTTTCCATAATTTTCCTAATTCGGGTTTTTACATTTAAGGTTTTCCCAATTTTTTATTTTAAATAATATGTCGTGGGTTTTACATGGATAACATAATATTAGTTTGTTCTAGTTTAGCAATAATTGCTTTTAACAGTAATAAGCCCTGATCATTGTAGTGTTTTTTGCAGAGACACTGCGTTTCGGTGAAATGACTGAGTGGAGTGGATGTTTAATTAACTCAATGATGGTTTTAATTGAAGGCCTAAAATGGCTTGCCTATGAATATGATCCTTTATATTGCATTTGAGTTTTATGTAGATGAACACATTATTTTAATGGGCTTGCATGCTTGAGAGAGAGGGGGAACAAAGTGTGTGTGTGTGTGTGCGTGTGCGTGTGCGTGTGCGTGTGCGTGTGTGTGCGTGTGCGTGTGTGTGCGTGTGTGTGTGTGTGTGTGTGTGTGTGTGAGAGAGAGAGAGAGAGAGAGACAGAGAGCAAGAGCGAAAGAGAGAGAGGGAGAGCTCCCTGCTGTAAGATCATACATATGCCAGATGGCTGTCTCTTCTTGCATGAGATTAAAAGATGTTTCAAATTCACAGTGTTGCATCATGGGCAAATGGATATCACAGCGCTAAACTATTTCTCTTTCCCAAGACACACTCCATAGAGAAATTGCGAGAGAGAGCGCAGCAAGATTTTGCCATGCATTTTTTCATCAGGTGTGAGATAGCATCTCCACATATAAAGCTGAGGTTCATGTCACTCACTTCGTTGAAAGCACATAGTGTTAATTAACTGGGAAGGCAGATGCTATAATGAGCAATTATAAGGCATGAACCAAGACGTGAGAGATGTGATTGCACTAATTTTTTAACAATAAAAAGCGCATTAACTGCACAAAAGAACAATAGTGAAATAGGAACCGAATGTGAGCCGACAATTGTAATTTTATAAGTTTGTTAACCTATGCTTATGTGAATGCCAAGGACCAAGACAGACAGACAGACCAACACCACTCTGTCACAAAACGATTAAATCAGCTATAGTCAATTTTGACAATAAGGATATGTATTACCTCCAGAAAAAGTATGCTTTGAATTTCAAAATCAAATTTTACTTTGTTCTTAAACTTTATCAGATTCCTCTATATCACTACAACTATATAGTAGTGCTTCATAGTTTGTGTAACTACATCTTTTCAATATTTTTGGATGAAATAAATATGACTTAAATCATCATTAGATTTTCATCCAAGTGCTAAAACTAAATGGAGTGAACTGAAATAAATTAATGATTCAAAATATTATACATAGCAATTTATCTATTGAGGGAAGAGAGACAATGATACAATATTACATACATACTTACATATCTTTGAGTGGTACATGTATGTGTATGTTGCTTTTATCTTAGCTTTTTCTTTGATCTGCTTGTGCAGCAATAATTAAACAAACAAACTTTTCCAGAAACTTGATCAGTCCTGCATGTTCGCATGTGTTTTAGGCCACTCCTTTATCATTCTTTAAAAAAAGTTATAATAATAAACTGGCAGACTGACTTCTGCACTTAGGGTGCACTTAGGGTCTTACTGACCCACGTTCTCTTGAGATTCAGTTCACAGACAAGTATCCCTGCATTTTCATTTTTAAGTTGCTGGCTTAATTCAGTATTAATTGTTCTATTAATCATGGCAATCACATTATGGTCCAAATCATAAAGGTTACTGAAGGATACTGAACTATAGTCCAGAAGGTCCAGGGTTCAAATCCCACCTCTGCCAAGCAGCCACCACTGGGCCCTTGAGGAAGACCCTTAACCCACAACTGCTTGGTCTATAAGATTGAATTATTTTTTTGTTGCTCTGGATAAGGGCATCTGTTAAATTATATAAATGTTAATTAAATGTAATTGCTTCACATATATAATGCATAATGACCTTCCGCTGGAATGTAGTGTTTTTCTTTCTCCAGACATAACATTCTAAAAGTTCAGGTCTGGTCTCATCCATTCTCAAAACTTCTTCTGAGTTGTCCTTGTCACATATGACAGGCAGCATTGTTTTTTGAGGGGAGCAGTGGATTTCTCTTTCTTCCATACACAGAGGTGTTCTCCTGCTGGTGGACTCAAGAGTGTTGACATTAGAGACAGGCCATTAGTGACCATTAGTTGCTTAGAAGTTTCCCTGGGTTCTTTTGTGACCTTGCGGCCTAGATAAGGGTATAATAATAAAGTGGAACTGTCAGATAACATTCTACCAACTTAAATTTATTAGCCAGAGTACTTACTTAAGGATAGCTCTCAAACTAGCAGCATTTTGATGAACAACAGAGATAGTGAACTGAGGCAACGTTAGATAGCCCAACAAGCACTTAGATCGCATTGTAGCTATTTAAACTTTATCACAATTTTATGGGTCCCCAACACAAATATGACCATTAATTACCTAGATAGCTAACACTGATTAGAACGAACCATACGACCATGCTAAATATAATGTGTCTCTTTCCTCAACACTGCTTTTGTGTGTGCAGGTGGAATGTGCTTGGGCTGCAGGGAGCATTGCTCAGTCACTTTATTGAGCCTATCTATCTATACAGCGTGACAGTGGGCAGCGTAATGCACACAGGCCACCTCTCCAGAACACTCAACCAGAGGATGGAGTGCCTCAGCTCACTTCCTGCTTACTACCATCGCAACCAGCTTCTTCTCAGCAGTATGTGAATCACACACACTCTTCCACTCTAACACGCACTCTCAAACAAACATTTATGTAGCACTGCTGCATAGTGGCTGACCCTTCTTGCTCTGACATTTCTAGATCAAATCACTGGCTAATTACTGAGTCTATATTAGTTAAATCAGGTATAAACAGTGTCAAACAGTACAGTGGGCTACAGCTGAACACCACTGACATAAAAAGAAAAGCTAGATGCATAATTATTTTACTATGTGACAAGCACATACTGCTGCTTACTGTAACAAGCTGCAGCATTTCTCCAATGAAGGATCCTGTACAGGATTTTACATCTATTTATTTATTTAGTTAGTTAGTTAGTTAGTTAGCTGATTCGTGTTTTAAGAAAAAAAAGCAAAGTTTGTATTTAGCATAGAAAAAGAAAAATGATCATCAACAAAATCATGTATCCATGCTAGGCAGTACACATATGTGTGCAATAACTTATTTTCTTATACTTGGAAAGTTTCTCTTGTGTACTTTTCACCATTTCCAGGGAACAATATCATCTTTCTCCATTTAGTATTAACTAATTGAAAAAATATGCATGGGAATTTATTTATTGAGGAAAATGATCCAATATTACATATGTGAGCAGCAAATTAATTTGAACCTTTGCTTTCAGTATCTGCTGTGACCCCCTTGTGCAGAAACAACTACTACACATTTCCAGTAACTGTTGTTCAGTTTTGAACTTAAATTTATTTTGATGTTTGCCTCCATGCAAAGTAGAGGTTTATCTCTGGGATGTTGATGGGATTCCTTATTTGCACTGCTTCCACAACAATTATATTTTAATCAACTCAGAACTTTCATTTCATTTCATTAATTTCAGTCAATCAATATTGGGCTTATTTAAACATTTTGTGTGATTTGAGTCACTGTCTTCTTTCATGACCAACATTCTATTGAAATTTAGTTCACAGACAGATGTCCTGATATTCGGTTTTAGAATTTCCTTTTATAATTTATAATTCATTTCTCTATCAGTGATGGAAAGCTGTCCTGGCTGAGATGCTGCAAATAAAGACCAAAGCACCATACTACTACCATCATTTTTCAAAGATGAGATAAGGTTAATACGCTGGAATGCAGTGTTTTCCTTTTTTAATATATAACGCTTCTCATTTAAACCAAATAGCTCTACTTCTGTACACACACATTTGTCTCTATTTTCCAATAGCCATCTGGCTTGCCATGCCAAGTACTGTCAAAAATTGCTGGCTTTCTTCTTACAACTTTGCCATAAACACCATTGTTGATCAGCCATTGTGAAATAAGCCTAATTCACCTATATGGTCTTTTGGAAAGTATGCTGTCATGTATAAACAGGGGTGGCACAGTGGGTATCACTGTTGTCTCACAGCGAGGAGGCTTTCTCCAGGTGCTCTGGTTTCATTCCACAGTCCAAATACATGCGTGTTAGGTTCATTGGTGTCTCTAAATGTGCCCATAGTGTGTGAACAAACAGGCTCAGATATGGTTCTGAAGTGTGACTATAAATTGCATTTTCAGTTAAAGTATGCTAAGTATGATAGTCTTTGCGTTTAGTGTTAATCTATATCATAGAAACATTTGAATTGCCACCCCATCCAACAGTCACGACATATGTCTTCTAAGATTTAACCACTTTCACCACTGTCAGATAACACGACTGAGACTGCCATCATCAACCACCTAAACAAAGTCTAAGTAAGATAATTTCAAATGGTAGCTGTATAGTCAGGTGGAAGCTAGTTGAAACTAATTTTTGGAATGATTATGTTTTATTCTCAGATCCTCTTTTGTTCGCATACAGTTGTCTAACTGAATTGGTCTGGTTGTTACAACTTTAATTCACAGCGTTCTAAAATAAACTTGAGTCTGTGTTTTATATTACAAAGCAGATTCCAAAAAAGTTGGGACACTAAACAAATTGTGAATAAAAACTGAATGCAATGATGTGGAGATGGCAAA
>JAUZST010008742.1:0-13394 GCA_034779995.1 Parotocinclus haroldoi
AATACAGGTGGTCAGTGTTACAGGTCCAGTCCAACTTGCTGTCCAGCCACAGCCCGAGGTACTGTAGATAGGAATCTACAGCCTCCACCTCAACCCCCTCAATTAAAACTGGTTGTGGTTTTGGTCTGGATCTCCCAAAAATCAATGACCATACATCTATTCACGTGTCTCGAGTTATTTCAGAGAAAATGCGTTGAATGTATTATTAGGAATTTGCGGCCTTGCCTTATTTTATTGATATATTTTCAAGTAGATGTTTTCGTTCTGTCATCCAATAGGAAAAGACAGAACCCTATTTCATTGGGATCTTCTGCTTCGAAGCTGGCATCAAGCTGGTAGCCCTTGGCTTTGTTTTCCACAAGGGTTCCTATCTGAGGAACGGCTGGAACGTCATGGATTTCATCGTAGTCCTGAGTGGGTAAGTAAAATTTTACTCAAAAAAAAAAGCCGTTTCTAAATGGTGTAGGTTCTAGCGCAGAACTTTCCGTGTCATGCCTGGCATCCAACTGGCAATGCACCTGACCCATACAATCCCACCAGGTGATTCCGGATCACCATTGGTTTGGACAGATTGGGTCCTTCTACTGGTCTGTAGTGTTATTACCCACACATTCCAGTCCTATGGTCATGACCTTTGAGTAGTGGCAGAAAGAACAAGTTTCTAGGTGCAAGCAGCAGACTTTTCTACAAAGGGTTGCTGGGCATACTGTCTGTCACTGGGTGATTCCCAAAGATTTCCCCTTACTGACACCCTCTAAAGCTATTTTAAGTGTGTCCCTCTCAATCAAGACTCCACAGAGCTGACCCAGGACCCTCTTCAGGTAATGGCACAGTTGGCTAGGAATCCCTCAGGAGTAGCTGGACTCTGTGCCTGAATAAATAGAAATTTGAGGTGACCTTAGCCTGTTCTTACTGTTTCTATAGCAGCTGTGGATTTGTAGAAATTACTAGCCCTGCCCTTCTGACTTTGGCATCCAGGAAAGGCCGAACATGCATACTGGGCTAGTTTAGAGCAACCAGTTAACCTAATTTTTACCACAAGGAATGTGGTAAGAAACCAGAAAAAAGCCCAGAGTAAACCCACAAAGACAAGGGAAGAACATGCAAAGTCCACACAGGCCAAGTGGATGGTCGTGATCTGTGACCACTGTGCCACCACGTTGCCCTGTTTATTGAAACCGGGTCAGAATCCATGAACACAGGGCCGGGGAAGCTTGAACGGTCCGAATGGCACTTGCACGTGGTTTTGCAAAGTTTGAGGTAACTCTTCAGAGATAAATTGTGCCTTTTCAGTATTTACAGACATATCGCCTACAGGCAGTGGAAGTGACACTTTACTCCATACGGTTAGCATTTATACAAGGTATACATTTAACCTTTCCATTTAATAAATGGAAGCCCGTTTTATCCAATATAGTGATGATGAGATAAACAAAGACACAGTTGTTCTGCTTATAGACTGCTTAGTGCTAGCCAGTGCTGGTGAGAAAGAGTCTCTTCAGCCATCCAAACAAAAATTTGGCAGCAGCCTCACGATGTCAGACGCGCAGCAGATGAGTGGAGGAGAAACCAAGCCAATACACTGAGCTACTGAGGCTCTGCTCCTACAATGTGGTGTTAGAGGTGTTGGGGAGGAAAAGCTTCCCAAGTAGCACGTTACAATCACGCTGCTTCCTAGTGCTGCATTAATCACGGTGCGTTCGCTAAATGAAATATACCAAAAATTGTAACTAGTCTGTGAGCCTGCTGCCCCCTTTATATTCCTACAAATCGTGTAGTGGTAGTCTGTTTCAGGACAAGGAAGACAATTGAGAACATTGGTGAATTGGTAGGGCAGCTCGGTGGGTAGCACCGCTGCCTCACAGCAAGAAGGTCCCGGGTTCAATCCCATGGAGGAGCGGCCTGGGTCCTTTCTGTCTGGAGTCTGCTTGTCCTCCCTGTGTCTGCGTGGGTTTACTCCGGGTACTCCGGTTTTACTCCCACAGTCCAAAGACATGCGTGTTAGGTTAACTGGTGTCTCCAAAGTGTGTGACTTTCTGTGTCTGCCCTACAATGGATTGGCGCCCCGTCCAGGCCCAGAGTTACAAGGTGGGCACCGGCTAGCCTGAGACCCCGCGCGGATTAAGCCGAAGGTAATTTCCACCTGCGTTTCCCATAAAAAAAAAAAAAGCAAAGTCTGTGGAATGACTACATAATAATTGCTGTGCTAAGATGAAACGAACGTCCAGAAACTCCTGTGAAAACCCAGAGTTTGAAACCCAGACTGGGCTTACAGTGTGATGGCTGAATGGAGTTGTTAAACAAAAACTAGCACCTATCTTAGCAGTGTTGCCTGACTGGCATCACAACTAATCCCTATCATTTTTATAAATGAGAATCTGACTCTGTTACATGGTTGACCACCAAAGACTGCTGGCCAGGGTCGAGGGGCATATCCCAAAAACGTTGATATGGGGAACTTTATGTTGTCTTAGGTCAACTGGGTGATTTCTCCAATTATACCTGTCTGAAGTGTCCCTACTTGTTGACTTTAGCCTCCACTACTGTTTCGGAAACATAAAGGGAAATCCGAAGAGTAGAGTGAATCTGTATCCAGGAACAGACTGGAATCACCGTGTTAGCCATGAGCCTCACAGATAGAAGCAGGTTTAAGATTACATTAAATGGGACTGTGGTAGCCTAGCGGTTACAGAGAAACAGATGGACTACAGTCTTTGATTGGAGAACTACAAAGTGCTTCTTTATGGGAAGAGGAACTGATACAATGGACAATGAATGAAGAAACAAGGTGTACCTAATAAAGTGGTGTACTCTACCATGTCCGCCTAAATAATCTCTTCAATCCTATTGTGGTCTCTAGTCACTGATATACAAAATATCAGA
This sequence comes from Parotocinclus haroldoi, assembly GCA_034779995.1. NCBI lineage: Eukaryota > Metazoa > Chordata > Actinopteri > Siluriformes > Loricariidae > Parotocinclus > Parotocinclus haroldoi. The sequence goes on from JAUZST010008742.1 coordinate 2,884, forward strand.
GGGCTGACAAATTCTGTATTAAGGACTGCACATAGGTTGTTTCACAAATCTTTGGGAACAGCATATATTGTAGAACCATTAGAATGGGTAATATTTTTAGCCGCCCTGTTTTTTTTTGTGTTTTTTTTAACCAGAAGAAGTATGAAAATAGTTAAGTGGCAGCTGCCGGAGGTGCCTACATGTCCCCTGATTTTAGAGCTCTTATCACATGGTTACCCCTTATTAGCGCAATCTCTTCACTTTTCAATCAGACCCAATTTCGCTCTATATGCGACTGGCACACTTTCTGGCACAACACACTCGACCTCCTTCGGCACAGAAAAAGTAAGTCAGACTTAAAAGAAAACTACACATGTGCCACTCCGGTCCGCCGGGACTTGAAACAAGGCCAGTGGCCCACGGCTCGCGGCTGTCATTTCATCTGGAATTAATGAATCGCCCCGAGCGAATCTTTAGAGGCACCGAGCTAATTTGATTCATCCATGTTCAATTCTGGGGGGAACGTTTGGGGAGAAATTTCCGGTTTGATACGGCGCGAGATCCATGTTGGTGTACAGTAATAGCGTTTCAGTGGTGGCACCTGCGTCGGTGTAAGTGTTCCCATCAGGCAGGCGAGTCATTGGCTTAACTAAGAGGTGTGTAGGGGTCGAATCGAGTCCATTTCATGCAGGGTGGTAGACCAGTGAGAGGCGTGAATACTGGTCGTTATCTCTTGCTAATGTAATGTCACATGCATGTAGCGTTACTGACTGTCGCATGGCTGTTGTATCCATCCCATCGGAGGAAAGGGACCGCCACGGGACCACCGCAGAAGAGATCTTAATTGGGTGATTGACATTCTCAGCAAAGCAGTGACAGTAACATAATAGCCTGTGAAGCACCGATAACTGGGTGCTGTTCAAATTTGGGCTGTACTCCTTATATGTAGACGGATAGACAGACAATTGATCGCTTCAGAGGGACGTTCTCTCTCTTTCCGTTCCAGCTGCGGAGTCACGACATCACTAATACCATACAAACTTGACTGAAGCATTGCTAACTAACTAACATTTAGAAATATCCATACCCCAACTCCATACGAAAAAGACACTTGCTCAAGCTTTTGGAAAGATGCTGGGGGGTTATGGGGAATGTAGTGCCTATAGTTCGTTCACATGGCATGGCATTATCTCTTTCTCTGTTGCACTTTATGATTTGGACTTTGTTCCATCTTCCACGCAGGTGAGGTAGGATCTTCTACTGTCCCTTCCGGACTTCCGGCCTTTGATCCTACCCGTTATGGTTTAGTTCTGCTTGACTTTCTATTTATTTTCTACCAGTAAACCTGGTACTCAAGGGCTCAATTTGCATTACAAATACCTGCTCGTTCTATCGTCAAGTTGCATTCGAGTGGCTTTGGGTCGAGGTGAAAAACTTGATCGGGGTCATTTTTACATCTCTGAGTAATTCTTTTCACAGTCTGGATACATTTAAAAACGTCTCGTCTCCAAGTAGCTCAAGAGCAGTCCAAGTGTTATGGTTTGTTTCGCGCCTGCCTGCCAAATGACTAAAACTGTGATCTTGTGCCGCCCTGAAGATTAGCATTAAAAAAAAGTCCGATGTGGATCTGCGCAACGTGAAGGACGTAAAACGGAGAGGACATATAGCAAATACGTTGCATCTGCTACAGTTATGTTGGTGATTCACGGCTCGCTGTTGATACTGCCATCCCCCACCCTCTAACAGTACGTTGCTGCGCGGCATGTAGGTGTACGTGTGGGGGAGTGGGCAAATTCTGTTCATGTTTGGAATTCAGGCTGGACGTGTCAGGTTCAGTTGTTTTTTTACAGCAAGAGAAGCCACGTTGCTGGGCCACAAAGGGCCGTCGTGCGGTCCCATCGTCATGGCGCCTACGTTCCCGAATGATGGTTAATTTGCCTCGCTGGAGAAATTACTCATGCAGAGCACAGGGTACGGTCTTGATAAATGCGTCTGCTATGTGCAGTGTATTTGACTCGGCTAATGGAATGGCACCGTTTCCTACAGCGCACAACGTGGTGTAACCACAAGTTCATTTCTTTTAATAAAGCTACTTGCTAAAGTAACTTGCTGTCATAGGGTTTTAAAAAAAAAAATCAAAAGGTTTTCCAGCACTGGAGGTGCAACCATCCAAAACGAGAGATTAGAGTCGTTCTAAACTGCCTGACATGAACGACCGTGTCTGAGGAAAGCGAGACCCGTATGGAGATCATAGCTTCCTTTACCCTGTTCTAGAATGATCAGGACCCCCCACACGGCCACCACAGATCAGGCACTATTTGGGTGGTGGATCATTCTCAGGACTGCAGTAACGCTGATTTGGTAGTGGTGGTGTGCTGGTAAGAGTGGATCAGATACAGCAGTGCTGCTGGAGTTTTTAAACCACCTCAGCGTCGCTGCTGGATTGAAAACGGTCCACCTACTAAAATTGTCCTGCTACCAGCGTCCTGGGAGTGGACAACAACTCTAAACTGCAACAACAGATGAGCCTGACATTTAAAAGGTGGAGCAACATGGTAGATAAACAGAGTGTTTAAAAACTCAAACAGCACTGCTGCGCCTGATCCAGTCATACCATGGTATGATTCACCATCCAAATCAGACCATTGGGATCCAGATCAATTAAGGAAATGCTTTTAACAAAAAATACAGTCAACTGAGGGCACGACACTGTGCCACTGAAACTCCCGTCGTCGTGGTCGTGTCGAAGTTGTTGTACAAGAACATGCCCACATCAATAAGTCTAAATCCACGCGCAAACTGCTAGGATTGTGAGCTGTTGCCGTTATTCCCTATCATTGTTCTGCGCGGTGGGTTTTCACAAGCATGCACGGCGTTGCAGTTGGATTCCTAACACCGAGACTGATGCATTGTCACTCTCGGGATTTCGTTCAGAGACTGAACACCCTTCCACGCCCCCACGCTCGGCCTTTTCTTCTAGCTCCCACTCAGCGTGCACTCGTTCTCTGCTGCTGGAACTCATTCTCAGTCTGGTCCGTTGCCGCTGCCTCTTCTCCCTGCGCTGCGGATTATGTTTATTTACATAGATTTGCATCCTTGCGTAATCGAATGCGGGGTACTAAGGCAGGAATTGCTGTGCGGATAGAAAATGTTTAAGAATGGACGTCTGTTAAAGGACGCGATTTGACTGGTGAATGCTGAGTGGATAGTCTTATCTTTTTTTTTTCAGAAAATTGACATGCACTGTACACACTAATTCCTGAGCTCTGCTATTTCAGCAACACTCACTTATAGCACATTGCTAATATGAAGAGCACATTTCTGGATTCTCCGTAGACAAACAGTGGCAGTAGAATGACGAGCAGCGACACAACGGGTACAAGTTTTCTTTTCCAACACGTCAGTTCAAGTCAACATTCTGCCTTGCTGTCCTTAAACAAAATCCATAAAGAATTCTTTTGCAACTTTGTTCGAGACCCTGGCTGACCTGCATTTCCAGAGAATTTCCAAAACATCTTGAGAATGCCCTGGAATTCCGAAAGTGAGCCAGGGCTTACTGTGTAACATCAGAACCTATCCCACCTCACAGTCATGTTAGAAAACCTAATAAAAAAAAAAATTCCCCTTCTCGATTCCCCTCATCATAGTGCAGACTGTGGTGGCCTAGCAATTAAGGTACTGCACTCTGGACCTGATAGTCCAGGGTTCAAATCCCACCTCTGCCAAGTTGTCACAGTTGGGTCCTTAAGCAATTCCCTTAACCCACCATTGCTTGAATTGGAAGACTGTAACAGTTGTAAGTTGCTCTGTATAAGGGCGTCTGCTAAATGCCGCGAATGTAAATATACCATTTTCTCCCACGTATGCGTAATATATACGAGAGACTAATTATTGTATAATTCTAGTTTGTCGTGCTCCTGATTTTGGTGCCAAGCATTAAGAACTAGGTCAGTGATGAGATGAGATTGTGTTCATGTCTGTGTGTGATTTATTGTTCCGACTACAGGATCCTGGCCACTGCTGGAGCTCACATGAACATCCCAGTGGACCTGAGGACTCTGAGGGCAGTACGAGTCCTGAGACCTCTCAAGCTCGTTTCAGGAATACCCAGTGAGTGTCCAAATCTGAAACATGCTTATTTGTTTTACATTGAACACTTATTATCATTATCCCGCTAAGTTGGAAACTTAGACACACCTCAATAAGACGCAATTACAAGACACATTTCCTGATTGCTCCAAAGCGTTTCCATGGCTATGTGGTAAATTGGACCTTTCCGCAGCAGCTATTAAAGCCTTCGTGAGTGGGCATCAAGCAGCTTGTATAAAGCAACACACAATATTTCGTTCAAGCAGAAGTTTGCATGCACAGCTACAGCTTAATAAGTGTAATAATGTTGATTCCAAATGCTTTACCACACCTTGTAACAGCTTTAGGGCACCTGCCTAACCCGTCACACATTCGGAGATTCATAAGTTCCAATACGGAAATCTATGAAAGCCCATATCTGCCACTTGGAACAAAGCTAAAAGTTTTAGACGTAAGGTTTAATATTTCATTAGTATGATGCAATGTCTGATAATTATTATGATTTAGTATCTCAGTATTACGACTTAGTATCTCATTATGACTTAATATCTTATTAAATATTTCATCATCATCACTTAATATCTCATTATTCTGACTTAGCATCTTATTATGACTTAATATCTTATTATGACTTAATATCTCAGTAAGTATTTCATCATCACTTAATATCTCATTATTCTGACTTAGCATCTTATTATGACTTAATATCTCATTAAATATGTCATCATTATCACTTAATATCTCATTATTCTGACTTAGTATCTCATAATTGAGATAATAATCCTGTCTCTTTAATATAATTTTAACTTTAAGTATCTCATAACTATGACTTATTCTTATGATGGCTCAGTATCTCATAATTTACTTGGTATGACTTTAGTATCTTGTAATTGTGACTTAGTATCTCACAATCACTGAAGTACATCATTATTATAACTCAGTATATCTCGTGTTTGACTTGGTATCTTATAATCATGACTTAGTAAGTCATAAACGTTTAATACTATTTCATTATAATAAAATAACATCACAACCTAGTAACTCATTATGACTAAATCATAATTAAGACGTTTTTCATTATAGCCAATGTGACTCGGTATCTTGTAATTACGACTTATAGCTCATGACTCATGACCAAATAGAATTATAAGACGAAGTCAAAATTGTGAGATTACTCTGCATCTTATTTTTATGACTTAATATGACTTGTTATGATGTGGTATGTAGGGTTAGATATCAAGTAAATAAACTGTGCAGTACTGTCAAATACCATACGTTTCCTCCTTTTCTCCTTTATTGGTAGCTAATTAACTTTAATAAACAATTTCCCTTCCGATTAACATGGCAGTCTCCATTTTTGACCAGTGATTCATTTTAATGTCCATTTGTAGCATACCTCAAGGTCCCCCCGGCCCAATCCTATCATAAAGGGTCATTTAACAGAGTTCACTTCTTCCTTGTGTCGAGTTTGCATAGACAATTTTTACTGCCATTCTTGGTATTCTATTGAATATGCGGTGTATACCAGGATACAAATCCTGGACAAATGAAGTCTTGGATATAACCATGTTGAATGATGGCCACACATTCAGGGCTTGATTGCCAAAATCTGGAACTCAAGTAGCACCAGTGCTTGCCTATACTTGCCTGACTGTTCAGTCGCTAGTTTCTAGGGTTAGTTCTTTAACGTGTATCTCAGCCTAGCCTCAGGAATTTTCACCAAGCTCATTCCCTGGTTCTTTCATTAATAACAATTACATTGTGCTCACTATAAATAGCCCACCTTAGAATATCTTATCATTGATCTCCATAATAAGGCAGCTGCCTTCATCAGTAGCCTCACCAAACAGAGGTACACGTCTCCTAGAATTTCAGGTTGGAATGCCCTCCTGAACACGTCCCAGCATGAATATGTGGATGCTGAACTGTTAGGTTGTTACATACTCCTTTGCTGTAATTATGGTCATTGGTTATTTGCTGTAGGTATACAATTGCTGACATTTCGTTGCTAAGCACGATTTATGAGGACCACCAGAGGGTATATAGAAGATGAGTAATTCGGCATTCTTAGAAACAATGACAATGTGGCGCTAAGAGTGTATCAGGAGCAGCATTGCTGGTTTTCACTTACTGTAAACATTATTAGACATTAGTATTATTATATAATATAGAGGACAGTAATGACTCAGTGGTTACTTAGGCCCCCATTTCCTATTAGTAATGAAAGTAAAAGAGCTAGTGTGGGAAAAGCAGATGCAATAAATAAATGAGACGGAAAAAATACATACATACATACATACATACATACATGCATACATGCGTACATGCGTACATACATACGTACACACACACACACACACACATATATATACGTACATACATACATACACACACACACACATATATACGTACATACATACATATATACACATATATATATACACATATATATACACACACATACATACATACATACACACACACATACACATACATATATACATATATATATATATATATATATATAGGCACTCACGTTCATTATATTTACACATACAAAGTACAAAGTTATAAGTACTGCATAATATGTACGGCCACAGAAAATGCAAGTATAAACAGTGTGTATCAGTGTGTTTACAATATGTATTGCAGTACTCACAATTACTATATGTAATTATTAACGTATAGCCTAAGTTTCTCTCTCGCTCCACACACGCGCGCACGCACGCACGCACACACACGCACACAGTACAGTACAAAAGACTGATGCCACCATTAGATGCGTTGTCTGCTTTGTTTTTACCAATAGTATAAAGACTATATATCATTATTTTTTAGACTTCATGTTACATCATTGCTAAAACAACAAATTTAATGGTGGCCCAAGACTTTTACACCATACTGTGTATGTATGTGTGTACAGATAGATGACATCAGATAGAAGACAGGCATTTTTTCAATGAAAGCTATCAATGAATAAAACACGGAGCAGGGTATTGGAGTGCTGGTGGGCATACTGTATAAAGGTCACCAATCTTCTGCTGACTCCACTCACTCTTCTAATGCACCATGCACTTCCAAATAAACACTCAGAACCAAGTAATCCCGCTACAGCTAGTGTTGAATTGTGCTGGACTTCTTAACTGAGCTGGACATGAACTGAACTCTTATCTATGGGCCAAGATGCAGTAACTTTACCTTTCCAGAAAATAAAGTAGAAAATTCTGAAAAAGTTCTATTCCTGATGCAGTATCCTATATTTCAGCTTAAAATAATTACACCCTTTATAGAGCACTACAGATGAATGAGAAGTCATTCTGGCTTAACCACAGGGCTAACGATGGCTTAACGAGTCCTTTTGTCTATGTTACATATGACTGGTAGACTAAGGAGTTCCCAGCAAAGCTGCTCTCTGTATCCATCCAGTCCCAAACCTTGTACTGTTAAGCTTGTATAGTAACAGCTGTTTGTGTAACCTCAGGTTTGCAGATTGTCCTAAAGTCTATCATCAAAGCCATGGTGCCACTGCTCCAGATTGGCCTGCTGTTGTTCTTTGCAATCCTAATGTTCGCCATCATCGGCCTGGAGTTCTACAGTGGCAAACTGCACCACACCTGCCTTCCCAGACCCAACATCCTTGGTAAGATTCCATTCATTCATTATCTTCTGCTTAATCCACACGGGATGGGGCGTCCTGAAAATACAAGTTCTTGAGGGCCTGGTTTAGAACCCTAGACTGGTCTCGCCTCTGCTTGCACCCAGAAGACCTCTCATCACCCGTAACCAAGACAACCACTTGGGCTTATACATGATGCTCCAACTGCTGATGTATATCAATTAGTCCATCAGCATTTTTGATCAACGTCCATACTCTATTGATCGATCAAAAGCTGATTGAGAACTGGCCAGACCAGTTTCCTCGCTACATGGCCAGAAGCAAATGGGCAATCCGCTTAGTGTAGTCATTCTGTGATGTTGTACAGCTTAGCATGTTATGATTGGCACATTTCCAGTTCACAATAAAAGCACTTAAACTGACCGGCGGGGAAGAAACTTGACAAAATGGCTTAATAAATGGTGACGTGCTGTAGCAATGCCATGCAAAAGTCACTAAGCTCATACCTCTCATTCCACTACCATTGTTTATCTGTAAAGATTGCTTGACTGCATGCTGGATATTATGCAACAGTTTGAAATACAGTAAGTATGGCTGAGAAATCGGAATGCACTGGATATAATGGTTTCCTACAAATTGTTGGACATGTAGTGCCAAAGTGAATGATGGGGTGATTCAGATATGTTTATCAGATAAACTGAAATGTCACGAGTCGAGTTCTCGCCTCTGGCAAACTAATAGTGTTGGGCCCATCAGGTCTGGGTGTCTACAAAATTGTGTACATGTACAGTACTGTGCAAAAATCTTAGGCCACCATTAGATTATTAAATATGCCACTGCTTTAGCATCAGTGTAAGGACCAGAAAAACTAAAACGCTTCAAAGAGAAAAACAGCTTCTGTAGCAGCCAAGAAAGAGATGCTAAAGCTTAGAAATACTGGAATGAGGATCAGTGAAAAAGTGTACAGGGTGAGGCAAAAGTCACAGCAACACGCTTTTAGTTCAGAAACAAGTAATTACAGCGAGTAATGGGTGAGGGGACGTATCTATTAGGCTATGCCTGGAACAAGGTTGCCATTTTGAAAGCCACCATATTGGATCAAGGGCAAGTCTTTCCATGTAGCATATCAAAGAAATCGATTGGCACAATCAGATGTGCAATATCTTTTATGGTTTAAAAGTTATCAACACAGAAAGGCCACCCATTTCACACAGCACTGTTGCCTGCCTAATAGCCAAGTTCAGAGAAACCGGGACTGTGGACGAGAAGCCACGTAGTGGTCGTCTGAAGAACACCACCGACGAAGAAACCTCAATAAGGGTTTTGGCAGCCTTTGCGAAAAGTCCACGATGCCGCAGTGACCTTCGATTCACCCTGCATTATAGATTGACGAATCCAAGTTTGAAATTTTCGGGTCCAGTTATTGACAATATGATATTTGCAAATTTGGACAATTCTCTAAGTGTCCAATGTTTGTGACATTTCCAGTCATTCTCATTCTGTGCTTTTTGTATTACTTTAGAAAAAGATACTCATCCCTCCTTTGAAGTAGAGTTTGCCTGCGGTGTACGCAAATGCCCCGGAATGTATGACTGCAATGGGACGTGGATCGGGCCAAATGATGGCATCACTCAGTTTGATAACATACTCTTCGCAGTGCTCACTGTGTTCCAGTGCATTACCATGGAGGGCTGGACTGCTGTGCTTTACAATGTAAGCTTTTATTATTATTATTATTATTATTATTATTCAATCAGTGGTCCATGTCCAAATCTTTATCTAACCATGATTTAAATTGCATCTTTTAACCCATAATAAAATAATGTAACTATAGACTTGTCTTTTTTTTATCATCGCAGCTAATTGGTTGTCTTAATAAATCATGGTTCATAGATAAGTCAGGCTTTTAATGTCATAACCCACATCAACTGTGGTTGTCATATAAGGCGAGCAATGTGGGCTTATTTATACACTTTGAAATATTATGGGATCGATGGAGACTTTCATGACTAAGTTAGTCTCCCCAGGATTTTATAGGGTACGCCTCCCATTTAGTTCATACTTTGTAGATGCATACAATACATACAATATCTCTGAAATCATTTTTTTGCGTGAGAAAGTGTGAGAAAGGCAGAGAGCGAGAGAGAGAAACTGAAATCCTCAATGACAGATTTAGTGAGAGTGAGACAAAGCTTCCTCACTGATCACTTCTTTTTACGTGTTGAGTTTTCAATTGCCCGTGGTTGGTTAATTGACTGTGTAAGACTTGCTGAGGTGAGTTTAACACATGAAAATATGGTCATATGAAGGAAAAAAAAACTTGACAGGCCTGCACAAAGGAGTCCTGACCTCAAAACCTTTAGGATGAATTACAGAGGTAACTTTTACTTCTTGTTCACTACCGGTGTCTGACCTCACAAATGCGCTTCTGGAAAAATGATTAAAAAAATGGGAATAAACACACAGTCTTAAAGCTTGTGGAACCTTTTACTGATTTACGATGGGGTTACATTCAGACAAATACGTCGCAAGTTAGGCCAGCTTTTTTTTATTGCCTGTTTCTCGGATGTCCCTACTTAAGAATCTACTGAGGGAGGAAAACAAAAAAATAAATCTTTATTTTTCAGCACTTCTCAATTTCTTGAGGACTGCGTGGAATCAATACAAGGAAGATATATTTTAAATAAAATGTATTTAACCTACAATTAAATTGTTCTCTATATGCTAGATTTGTTTAGAATTTTTTTTAAATATAATTTCATGGTTTCCCTGGAGATATGTTATACAATTGGAAAGGAAACGAGGGTGTAATCATACAGTTTCATTA
>JAUZST010008743.1:0-13393 GCA_034779995.1 Parotocinclus haroldoi
ACACTATGTAGTGCACTTTGTGGTCACTTGTGCTTCGTTTGGTATGTGTACCAGCTAATTCTCTTCCGCGTTAACAGCAAGCGAAACCAAGGCTTATGTAAATGTTTTATGGCGTTTTATAAACCATAAAAGGGAGGTTTTGTACTATACACTGTACTATACATCAGTTTAGGACTGGGCTTCATCAACTAATCACATTTTAAAAAACACAAAACATCATTTTGTGAAGGCAACCAAAACGGGTTTTATATAGCTAACGAAACAAAAACACTTACCGAGGCCGAAAAACAAACCGAAATAAAGTCCATTTCGAGAAAGAACCCACAATAAATCCATGTTACTAATAGCGCAAACCTTTAAATACTTATTAAATAAATCAATTTCACAACAAGTTCTAGATTAGCGCTCTTTAAACGCCATGGTTTGCTACACTAGCTGCGCATGCGCACGGTTTACCTGTTAGACAGGTGCTGCAGGTAGCTCGAATGAAGAACAATCTAAGCTAGTGACGTTTTAATGCCGTCATGTTTTTAATGACGCTTTGTTACATAGCTTATGTAAGTAGTACAAACTATCACAATGACGTCGAAATGATGTGTTTAAAAGGATACATTTAGGGGGAAATGGTAATACTCAAACTATAAGACTTAAGTAGAAAAAAATAAATTAGGCTTACAATATATATTTAGTGGATTTTTTTTAAATGGCAGGATAAAAAAAATACAATAAACACATTCCTGCTTCTTACTGCAGAAGAACGAAGTGATTACATACATGTTTATGTGTAAAGACTGTGTGTGTGTGTGTGTGTGTGTGTGTGTGTGTGTGTGTGTGTGTGTGTGTGTGTGTGTGTGTGTGTGTGTGTGTTGCATGCTGAATATGTTCCTCCTGTAAAAGAGATCTTTGTTCAGGAGTTGCAGTGTGTGGTGTCGGTTTTCCTCCATCACCTCTTCCACGACTCTCTTCCCTCCATTCTTCTTCTCCCATGAGAACACACCATCACCCAAAGTCGTCCTTGTTGCCATGCCAACACAGAGCATGATCAACAGATTACGGTGTGAAAGAGAGAGAAAGAGAGAGAGAGAGAGAGAGAGAGAGAGAGGACTGTGGAGAGAATAAGGTTGAAGGTTTTGCAGCTTCCCTTTCATTATCTTTTGTAGAAATGTAAGGTTACTTTAAAGGTGCACCTTCAGTCGGCCATTAAAGGTTGGGATTCTTCACATCATTGGAAGCTCAAGATAATATATTAAGTAAAAAAATTGAAAATGCAGAAAGACACGAGTGGGGAAATGTGATCAGTCAGAACACGATTTAACACGGTTTTGTCAAGAGGCCATGTTTTGATTGATGGGTGTGGCCATGTTTTGACTGATGGGTGTGTGTTTGAGGTGTGGCCATGTTTTGATTGATGGGTGTGTGTTTGGGGTGTGGCTTTGGAGGGAACATTTAAGCATTTAGCATATATCAGTCTCCATAGATGTACAAGAATAGGCTGATCCAAAATCTAGAATCACCCCATTCCACGTGCGCCCAGTAACCTGATGCCTGGGTGTCCACATACTTCTGGTTACGTTTTATATAGAGAGAGAGATACAGAGTCATGAGTTTCGCTACGAAGGCCCTGGGTGAAGCTGGTTTTGGTTTGTATTCTTTGTAACAGAGTAAGGCTGTAACCTCATGCCCTGTTAGTTAGTAAGCAAAGCACAACTTAGACTTTGATCAGCACACACACGCACGCGCAGACACACTCGGACACACACACTACTCCCGAAAAAGCAGCCACTCATCATTTAACAGGATCAGTCCTGCTCAGTAACTCCCCCTAGCGTAAATAAACGAAATAATCGAATGTTCGAAATAATGCTCTTAATAGAAAACCACTTTGATGTATGTAATTAAGGATTTGGTGTTTGTAAAGTTTTACAAAGCTACATCGTTTAATCATGTGACGTCTAAGTAGTTTGAGGCTGAACAGAATCAAATGTTCACCATTAGCATCTTCCACCAGATGGGAATGACGCCTTAAACAAATAAACTGCTCACAAAAATGCATTGGATTTTATTTCATTAAACAAGATCATCGTGGAAGTTGTTCGATTATGCAAACGAGATGCAAACTCAGAGATGGTGATTGAATACTAAGTGATGTAATCATGGGGGTAAATTCAGGAGTAGGAGCAGGTTAACCTGGACCAGGGTGCCCCCATATTGTGTTCGGTAGGGTGTATGGTCAGCCAAAAGGGTCGTGATGGAGAGTGGACAGGATCTAGGATCCAGGATCTTCATGTGGGGTCTTCTCCGTATTCATTTTGAAATCTCCCCTCATTTTTGTGAGCAGTGTAATTAATGAATCTCTCTCTCTCTCTCTCTAATAAGGCAAAGTTCCAGTGTGGATCTGTGCGGCTCGGGATAATTCAAATGAAACCAGACCTTTGATATTTTAACTTTTTTTTTCTCTCCCGTCATCTAATTTCTGGGGCCGATGAATTGCGACTTCGCCCAAGTCGGCAGGACTTCCAGCGGGATTAAAAAGATATATATCAATAACAAAACTGCAGTGCAGCAGGGAGCTAAAACAAATCATGCTGACTAACGGCAGGAAAAAAAACGGCCCACTCAGCAGCCGTGTCAACGCTCGTACACGGAGGGGGGGCTGGGGTCACTGCCCCAAAACCTTACGATTCCTAATCGTAATAAACGCCGCTGCTGATACGGAGTAGACTGATTCCTAAACGAAATCCTAACTCAACCTGTCCAGTGATTTTTTTAGAGTCTGTAGCTTCACTGTTCAAGAATCAAATCAAATCTGAATCAAAAATGAATCGTTCCTTGTGATCCAGATCTGTGTTTCTAACACACGTGACATGTTTTCTTTATTATGGCGTCTGGTGAAGGAACACATTTTGTAATTTGTAGATAAAATATTAGCTTTTCTGCACAGCATGACATGTAGCAGCTCATTTCCGACACAATGCCAAGGCACAAACATCAACATGGCGAAACATTAGCAGCAAAAACTGTCATTAACAGCCGCGGTTAAGAGGTTAAGTCACTAGCTAGTACTCTGTTAGATTAGCAAACAGGCAAGCAATTAAAGTAGCTTTACATTCAACAGTCAAACTCGTAAGCGAGTAAGATAATCAACCGGCTAAAATCATAACGGTTTTACTAACACTTTTCTCCTCTGTGTGGTTTAGAATGTTCTCTATGACACGATTACATTCTTCATAGTGTTTTTTAGTACATTATAATATTCTTTATCAAATTCTTCGTATTGTTCGTTAAGGGATTCTTTATTCTGCAGTGTGTGCGCTCCGGAGGAACAACCTCTTGCCAAGAGACGGAGACAAAAAAATCTTTTCAGAATAAATCTAACCGCTTCAAACGCAGCTCCAGACCAGAGGAGGCGCTCTTTCCATGTTCGTCTCCAATGTTTCTCACCAGACCACAAGGTCTTTACGTTCTTGCCGTAGCCGTTCGCGGCGTTTCGTCTCCCTTTTACGGCACCGGCGCACAGATGAAGCGACAGCGAGGACCAAAAGGCCGAGCATCACAGCGCCCCCGATGGCCACGGAGAGGATCACCATTTCAGAGAAAGGAGCTGAAGACGAGAAATGAAGAGTCATTCTTTTTTGTGTTTGCTCACGCACCTGTTGAAATAATGAAACCCATTCTCCTCACCTGTCGTGACGACCCGCAGGTGGATCTCTCCAGCGTCGCCGTGGACGTCGGGCGGGTTCCTCACCTGGCAGATGAACGTTCCGTTGTAGCCGAAGTTCACTTGGCGCAGGAGGATGGAGGCGTCGCTGGCTGAAGTCTCCCCCACAAACGCCACGTTCTTCTGGAAGCGGCCCTCCATCGGGAGGAACGGCTTCTCGTGGTAATAGAAGACCTCGAGGGCAATATAAAAAAAAAATCGCATGATGTTAGCAAGAGTTGATCTGGCAAGCTAACCAATTTGTTCAGCAACTTTTTCCTGCGCTCAACCGTGGATAGCATAAAAGCACAACTGTGTGTTCGATATTGTTTTGAGGATGACGATCAGAGCACGCCTTTTCTGAAAACTATACACAGTTATGATACATAATAAAAATCGAATCCGTTTTATAATCTAATCAATTTTACAAACACTCACACGCAACATGACTGTCCTCTGGCGGCCACGGGTGGCATCACACCTATATAGGTACAGTATATATGTGCATACGCAAAGTGGATGAAAGTAAAAGTTCGTGCAGTTTTGACTTACAGATTCCTGGGTGCCGTGTCCGAGTGGCTTGAAGGCCCAGGAGATGGTGAGTACCGAGCGTCTGACGGGAGCAGAGCTTTTGAATGTACACTTGAGCCGAACATCGGATCCGTTTACCGCCTCCACGTGACCCGATGTATAAACCGTCATCGCTCCCACCTGCTGATGATGTTCTACAGGATCAGGACCACAGAGCACGAGGAGATGCACCATTAACACCTAATGAACTGTTACAGAGAGTCTTTGCTGTTCCGGATAAGGAGAGCCAGGTTGTCAAGAATGGAGTTATGAACGAGTTTTACGAGATTCCGTTCGCTTATTCAAACGTGATTGATTGATTGATTTTAAGACTGACACACGAATTAAGTCTTAGATATCTCCAGGGGTGCCAAGACATTTGCACAGGTCTGTAGAGAGATACATGCAGTGACAGCTAGAACAGAAAACAGACAAACAGGTTTGTACCTGTGTGCATACTTCTGTTCGTGTGTGAGTGGGATCGGTTGGATTACTTAGGAAAGAAAGCATTTACTACCTTGCAGGCATGAAAACTAGAACACACACACACACACACACACACACACACACACACACACACACACACACACACACATATACAAACAAGCACGCAATCAGCGCTGCTTGCACTATCACGTCTAATCCAATTTTCCAGCCCTAGAGATCTGGGTAACGACATGCTGCTGTCAGGACGGTGAGGATTTAATATTTATCCGACTCTGCTGCTGCTCAGCTCTGAGCTAAGCTAACTGAATAATCCACGAATGGACAACGTTACATTAGTTAATGTCCATGTTACAAGACTGAAGAACCTGAGGACCCTTAATCAGCAGCTCCTAACACTTTGGCTCGGACCAGAACGGCTCCGAAGGCAGGAGTGAAGCTCACCATGCTCCTGAGCCCCAGAGCAAAACAAAAACATATAATCAGGAGCAATGGAATCAAAGGGCTGAACCAAGCTCTCAGAACACATTCATGATGTACCCAAAACATTGGAACTAAGCTCGTGATGTACCTGAACAAACGTGCCTAGTCCTAAAGTCTCAACACGCTTAAAATGAGATTAGGATTTAAGCTCTTGAGGCTCCTGAACAAAAGCTGAAAACACTGGCGAAAGCTCTCGCATCACATTGGTAAAAATAAACAATGATAGCATGCAAGAGCAGAGGTTGTTAATCAAATGCAGGAAGCACAGGAAGGCAGAAGACAATGAGGCCGTGACTCAACACCGACAAACACTGGAGCGTACGGGGTCGGAGAGGCGCAGAGCCGTACCGATTATTGTTTGGTGGTTATCACTACATTGTTAGACCCTTCAGAGATAAATCATGAGATGCAAATGGGCTGCAGATCCAGAATCTTACCGGAATGCAAACGAGCCCCTGGATCTAAACGGATTCAGAATTTGCTGGCTACAATACCGAAACGTTCTGAGCCAGCGAGAACCATTTGAGGCCATAACGCAAGATTTCCATCACCCCCTTTGAAAAGAGACACGTGCAGCTGCTCGACGAAGCGAGCGCACGATAAAAGCTCAAACATCTTCTCAAAGCCAGACTTCCTATTTCTTCCTATTTTCGGACACTTCGAATAGCTTGCATAAATTCCAATGGCTCCAGTCAGGTAAACGGTAATGTAGGTCAGGACCAGTTGGTGGTTCCCCAAACCCAAGAGCCCCTATCCAGAGATCAATCTCTGGATCCTAAAAAAAATCCTAACATCCCTTAACGGTCTCTCCAGCCAGTGCAGCCCTAACAGATAAGAGAAAATATTGGTAAACCCTACATTTGTCCATATAAGGGTCACCTGAGGTGGAGAAAGCCAGCAGAACCGACAGGAACAGCAGGAAATCCCGAGCACGATTCAACCACATCTGGAAACTCTGGTAATCCCTTTACGCCCTTGTTTACCTCGAGATGGACATCGGCCTTCCCGAACACGGCGCGCTAACGCCGAGGAGTTTATAGTGATAGGAAACCCCAAATCCCTCCCTCTGTGTCCTGACTTATTCATGTGCTGGATTATTTCAGCACTCGGAGCACCATCCCCCGGCTGGAATTAACACAGGGCGTTCACTTGGTGTTCATTCAGCACTGCGAGTGTAAACGCTGCAGGAATAAACCTGCCCAGGACGGGGTGCCAGCCCATCCTAGTGCCGGTGATGATCCCCTGACTAGACGTCCCTCCTTCAGTCACAACCAGGTGAATGTATGACCACTGACCTGGACCGATTGTCCTGGCATATTGGACTATTACAGCTGGCATTGCCCCAGTACATTAGAGAGATATATGGAAAGCCAACAGTGTCAGCCACAACCAACACCTACAATTTTCAGTAGTATTAGATTTTAGGGTTTAAATAATCAATACCGGGAGATATAGTAATCCCTACGTCTTTCCACACGACAATAGAAGCTGGTTGGAATGGAAGTTTTGATGCTGATGTTTCATCTTAATGAGTTAATGCGTCAAACGCATGGCAGCAACCCTAAAACAAGAGTAAAACAATCGTACGTATAGATACTCGGTGTGTCAGGTGTCAGCTTTTGATGGTTTCGTCTTCCTGTAAAACGGTAACAGGAAGAGAAAGAGAGAGAGAGAGAGAGAGAGGTTGAAGAGAGAAGTCAAGAAATGCATATTTAAAAGCTTTGTTTTCAAAACTAAGCAATTAAACAAACTTTTTTTGGTACGTATTACAATTGTGAAACAAGAAGAAAATCAGCAAGAATTAGTAGATAAGATGATCAGGCTCGGAGGGATCTGTTTGGTCGTCCTGTTCACCGTTGTATCCAGCGTGGAGGGCGAAGGTAAAACGTTTGACTTCTTAAAAATCAACTTGAACCGGGTTGTGATTAAACTGTAATGAAGAATTGCTAAAACGCTAAGGAACTTTTCAAGAATGACATATGATGTAAGAAGCTTTGATTAGAATGACGAGAACAAGGAAAAATGGCCTGAAATGATGTTTTTCCTACCAGTTTAACCATTTGTACTTGTGTCTTAACCTGTATAGAAAAACAGCTGATTATTCTTATAAGAAAACAAAAAAAAGTTGTAAGATCTGAAAAATCTAAAATATGAACTTTTTCCAGCTGAAGTGGAAACCCTAGTAGGATTATTTTCAGAAAGAGTAATAGATTTCATTTTTAGGTGTTTTGTTTTTGTATGAAAGTTAAGACTTCCTTTCCGGTAAAGCTGCCTGAGCAATCGGTCACATGTTCGAAATATTTAGACACAGCGTTTGTGTTAAATACCCAATTATTTATGCATTTATACGTAATTTTTTTTTACACAGAAGGTTCCGTAAGCTTTAGCGGAACGACAGTAACACTGGACTGTCCCCTGATTACTGACGACGATACAATACAATGGTTCAATAGTAAAAAAGAAAAGATAGCAAATGCTACAAATACATATTATACCATAATAAATTATGAAGAGAAAGATGATGGACTGTACAGCTGCTACGACCAAACCAACTATTATTACTTCTACATCAAAGCAGTGGGTAAGTGTCATGGTAATGATTTTACATGCATTAAAATATAAACAATTTCTTTTTTTGGTTTCTACATATTTATTAAAAAATAAAGATTCAAGTTTGATGGAGAACGTTTGCCTTAAATATCAGGAAAAGGGCTTTTAGCTTTTAAGATTTTAAATGAAACACGGTGTTGGGCTGTTTGCAACAAGTTTATGCCAACACAAATTAAAAGCAATAAAAAAATTAATGAATAGTTTTGTAACGATCGTTTTGCGTTCAATAAAAAGACAAAAAACAAAACATAACTTAATGCTATTTTTCTACATTAAGAAGTTGTGTCTTGAATTTGAAGTCACATAACTGTTTAGCAATTGTGAAAAATCTTATTGAATTTTATTTGAAGCTACTCTTAAACTTAAATTGATCTCGCCTATTTTTGCGTTGCAAGTGTAAAATGTAATCCGATCATTCTTAAGTCCTTAATTTGTAGTAATTTAGGAAACTTTCCAAGATTGTTGATTGTTGATGTTCATTACAGGTTGCCAGATTGTCATCAGATGATAAAATGTGTTTCTGTAATCACGGTTCGATAGAGTTATGTTTTGGTAAAAATGAGGAAAATACAAAGACAATACTTTGTTTATTTGTATAAACATTTGTATAAAATTTAGTTGATCATTTAAAAATCAACACGTTTTCAAATCTGCATTTATCTGTATAACAGAGGGATTAATGTGAAAATAATGTATTTCCAAATCAAACTTTGAATTTTTTATTTTTAAATTTTTTTTGGAGGGGTTCTACAACTAGATAACTGGCCATGTCTGAGGTGGGGGGGGGGGTGTCGTATAGGGACAGCCTCCCAAAAAAATCCAAAATGTGCAACATGCCTTAAATAAAACACAAAGATCGTGATCTTTTGTTTGTTTATTGCTGTGTTCTGTTGTCAGTGTGTGAGGGTTGTGTTGAGCTGGACACAGCGCTGGCGTTTGGGGTCATATTCGGAGACGTTCTGATCACGCTGGGTGTTGTCATCATAGTCTATATCTGCGCTCGCAAAAACTCTGGATCTGCTCCAGCTCAGAGAGGTAACACACAGGAACACTAAGGGTAACACAAAGTGACGATGAAATGTATGGACCTCTGGACAGCACGTCTAGCTGGTTACTTCATGGACCATGGCTTCTTCATTGAGGGGAACTAGACAGGGTTCCATTTCGTCCCAAACTTATTGTAAGTGTCTGTAAGGTTAGAGTTTGCGGTAAACCATTTTTATACACAAAAGAAACTGGAATGGTTTTTTTATACACAAAACCATTTCAGTATGGAGCCCACCAGCCTGTTGTTACCAAAAAAAAATCCCTGACCCCTATTCATCCTCCACCAAACATTACAGTTTTCACTTTGCATTCGCATGTTCTGCTGTCGATATTCCGCTATGACGATTGCACCCGATAGGAATGGAAACCTGAAGTGGCGTCTACATACTTTTGGAACCGCTTATAATTTGTACCTACTCTTAGCATGTAGCCAGAAACTCGTTTTAATTGTTTTTAATCTTTTACAGTAACTCAACAACAGCAAGCAAGCAGACCTCCCATACCCCCGAACCCTGACTATCAGGTAAATAAAATCTGTTACGGTTTATTAAGGGTTTTAAAACAGCAAGCCTTCTTTCTTTTTTGCGTGAAGCTCGTTGGATTATTGTCACACACAGATTGACCGGTCTCGGCCGCTAAGACTGTAGGCCCCTGATCAGTGCCTGGCTTCATGCTCAAGTCTGAAAAGTCTCTGAACTTTAATTTTGGGGGCGTGAAGTAATTAAGGCACATCCGAAATCTCCGCAGCTTTATCCCGTGGGCCTTTTTAAAGCAGCATTAGAGTGAGATGGAATCCTCAACGAACAGCCGATTTATTTCGGTTAGCCTGCTCTGTGAATTGGAAGCTGATTGGTTGTACCTGAGCAAGTTAATGCGTTGTTTTACTCTGCTTTTTTCCGAAGCAGGTATTTGAAGGATAAAATGCAATGGAATGTCTTTAAATGTCATTTTCACCTTGACTTTGAGGGACAGCAAGTGTAAATACACACACACACACACACATTCATAGTTAATAAAAATGTAACATTTACCTTTTGCTTTTGACAGACTCTGAACCAGGCGACCCGAGCTAATGCTGTGTACTCCGAAGCAAAACGGCGCCAGTGAAGACCGCTTGGTTTTACGTTATAGATATCTATAAACATTTGGCTTTTTTAAAACCCGTGTGCTAAGCAAGACATCAAGATATTCGTTTAATTTGATCAACATTAGTCATAGAATTAAAATAAGCGCAGTAATAGTGGTAATAATGTAAGTATTCTACTGGTCTCTGTGTTTGATTTATATATCTATGTAAGCTGGAATAGCTGTGCTTTTATACCATATTTCTCAGATGTGTTTAAACAGTCCATTGTTTCTTTCATCCGTTTTAGTTTGTGCACTTATTGTACAGAATTTCTGCACGTTGGTGAAACCTTGAACAAAAATGAAGAACATTTATTTTACAGCAGGAAAAAAAGACATAATAAGAAATACAGAGAAACAAACCTGAGCTACCTGTTTTATAGGGAATTGTGTTGTACTTTTTTGGTTCCTTGGACATCTTGGAATGAAAAGGTCCTGACAGCAGAACCCATTTCCATTCCATTTTTGGAAGGAACCAAACAGTGAAGCTGAAACGTTTTGCAGTAGGTCACCCAAAGGTACTGCACGTTCATTCGGCTGTTCTTATTAAAACAAGAAACGGAAATTGGCTTTGCGTTGGATAAAATCTAACCAAAGACGTCAATTACGAGTCCGAAATTCAAATGGATTTCCTTGGATAAGAAGTCATTTTTTCTTATTTGGTTTAGATGACCTTTTGTGTGTTTTGTGTATTTTGAGGTGTGTGCATTTCAGTCACTGTTTTATAGTGTTTATCTAATACCTTTAATAGTTTTTTTCTAACAGAAAAAAAACATTGCATTTAAATGTGACATCATCCTATTTCCTTGAAGTGAACTGGAAATATGAGTAGGACTATTTTATTTTGGTGTGTCACTGTGTCCGGTTCCATTGTACAGCTTGTTTTTGAAAAGAAATGACTGAAGGAAACGGGACAGAAAATGAAAATGTGTACGTTTGTTTTTTAAATGAAGCTTTAAATGCAAGTTTAAAGTGATATTAACGAATCGGCATAGGGCTCTGGTGCACATTTTATTGACTGCGTGCCTGTGTAAGCCTCTCACATAAGATTTGCAGCATATCTGATTTTCTTTGTTTTTCTTTTGGAAAATTGCACAATAAAACGCTTTTTCCTGTCAATTAATTGTCTATTGTTATTCAAATAAACATTGTGGTGCATTTCAGCCTATTTTTAAATATGTATTAGGACAGCATTGGTACAAAACGCAAATATGAATGTTTTGTTATAAGGACTGATGCCATTACGTGGCAAACGTAACTCCTCGGGGACAGACATAATTAATACCCGTTTGTTCTTCTTGTCTTTTTCTACTCGTGTTTTTGAGTTGTAAGCTCATTGAGGAGCTCTGTGTAGCACCAAATCCTGGTTTTCACTCTTGAATAAGTTTTTGTCCCCCAAATCCTGAAAATGTAGTTCCACGGGGTCCTGCGAGGCTCGGTTTAGGACCTGTTGTCGTTAACACACGGTACACGGCTCGCTAGCGCGTTTGAAAGAAACTGGAAACTTGAAGATATGATTTTTCCGTTACCATGAGATACTCGGTGCTGACATGACATTTCTACTGGAACGTGCAAATGATTAGAAGAGAGGAAATGATTAACCACACGGCTGTTAGCTTAAGCTCATATACAGTGCCCTAATAAAAGACATGTTACCTTTGCTTATTTCCTGTACGTGTGTCACTCATGAAGTGCTTCATCCTTTTACTGTAACGGAGAAAGCCTTGTAGTAACGGACTGCGTCACTTTTAACGTTTCCCAGCACAGTCTCAGTCAAGGGTGGCACAGTTGTTAATGCACCTCAGAATCCCTGTACATATTTTGCATGTTCTCCCATTGTCTGTATGGGTTTACTCCAGATACTCCAGTTTCCTCCCACGGTCCAAAGACATGCGTGTTAGGTTAATTGGTGTGTCTAAAGTGGCCCTAGTGTAAGAATGTGTGCCCTACGATGTATTATGACCCTTGTCTAGTGTTGTTCCTGCCTTGTCCCCTGTGTCGCCGGCTGGGCCAGGTGACCCTGACCAGATTAAATATTAATATATCAGTTGATATATTAAATCTCCCGGACGCATCATAATCAAAAATTATTGCTATTCCTGTAGCTAATTAACATTTGTTTCTATCTCAGATTAGCTAAGGTCATGACCTGAATGGGGCGAGCCCAGGGTAACATTTAAGCTTTATTATTGCAATCATTTAAAACGGATTTTCCGTTTTACGAGGCGGATAATTGCTACATATTAAGCCTGATGAACATGTATTAAGCCCATTACAAGCTAATTAGCACCGATCAAAAAACGATCCAGGTTTATCGAGATTCACCTGGAACGTGAAACAAATAGAAAAAGCATCACAAGAACGAAATAATATACATTCTGTTTACATATGATAATACTGACAGAGCATGACCTAGTTAAGCAGCATCTAGACGCAGCTCAAAAGGACTGTAAAGTAAAATAAAACGCACAAATATGTTATTGCCACCCTACACGTGACAGGAGAACATACTAAATAGCCAAAGGTTTGTGGACACCTGTGCAATTGCCTCTGAAACATGAGTATTAGTATTTACTAATACCACCCCCATCTTTGCTCCAGCAGCAGCTTTTCTTCTTCTAGATTCTGAAACATGATTGTGAGGTCAGCTTCTGATGTTAGACAATAAGCCCCGGCTCACGACTGGTGTTCAAATGCATTTTCATACCGTCTGATAGGAGCTGAGGTTTGTGTTTTGTATAAGCCGGTAAAGGTCTCAAATTAATTCTCTGTACATTTTGTTTAGGTTATGAATCGACTTGCTGGGGGCGGGGTGTCCACATACTTTTGTCAATGTTGATCCAAAACATGAGACGAAACGACTTTAAAACTAACCCGAACATGCAGAGTCTAGCATAAGATTAAGTTCATTTCTAATTTTATTATGTAGCTAGTTACTAACTTAGGGTGTCTGGTAAAAAAAGACTCCTTTTTCGTATCTGGTGCACGACTTAAATGAATTAGAACGTGGCATTTAGATCATTTCTGGTCAGAACTTTAATAACTTTTCTATTCTTGACCATACAGCATGAGCTTGAGCTCCTTCCGAAGCTAATTAGCATTTGTATGGAGCCAAAATGAAACAAGAACATGACAGAGAGTGGCTTTTTATTACCGTTTAGCTAATTATTCACTTTTTAGGGGGAAAAAGATTTGAACATGATGCTGATGGAGATTGTCTTAACCCCTAGAGCGAGCTGATTCTAAATCTAGGTGTGTCTAAAAAGACATGGGAAAGTGTAGCCACTGTACCAACAGATTAGGACGCTAATAAATATAATCGTGTAAAGATTTTTAACGTGAACATTTCAGCCTCCTCACATTTACACTTGAACTTTTTAGAATCACTATTTTTCTACTGTGTCGTTTATGTACAGT
>JAUZST010008744.1:0-13393 GCA_034779995.1 Parotocinclus haroldoi
TATATATGCATATATATTATACAATATATAGACATTATATTGTGCTTATCCTTTATTAAAGTTTAAGCTGTCTCTGCACTTTGTAATCTGTAATTGTAGAACGACAAAGTGCATCTGAACTGAACTCAGTGAATCAACGAATTGTGCAGTTTGGCCAAATCTTGTGGATGCATTCTCTGGCATCTTGTATGCATTGTTCTAAGTAGTTCCACAGATTGTTCAGGACTTATCAACATCTGGAAAATTTGCTGGCCAGTCTAGATGTGTGAATGTTCCTGAATGGTCATCGTTCCAAGTCCGTACAAGGCCAAAATGTTTACCTTTGCCATTGTAACCGAGTAACTCTGTGAGTGAGTAAAGGCCTCATTAGTGCCACTGTGCTCCTCATGTTCATGGTATTCATTTCCACGTGGAGGGTTTTTTTCAGAAATTGGAGAAAAAGGACCTGCATTGACTTCTAGAAGCAATTTTTGTGATGCTAGTGATGTTTTTTTGCAAGCCGTGAAATAGGCTTGTGGTCCCTGTCCATCAGTTTTTTTTTCTTTCAGGACACAATGCTGTAAATATATGTATATGGCATTGTATTGTGTGTATTTGTGTTTCAGGAGCCACTGATGGAGGAGTACAGTATAGCTGCTCAGGTGTGGAAGTTAAGTTCATGTGATATGTGCGAGCTGGCCCGAAACAGTGTGCTCATGAGTGGATTCTCCCACGAGGTACTTCATCCCTCTTAATTTCAAGAAATAATACCACTGCAAATGATATTTTAGTAGGAGCCACATTATATAATACGTACGCATACTTAATTATTTTAAAAAGCTCTGTCAAGTGATTGACAGCTTAACTACAAGTTTGAAGTCATTTTTTAACTAAGCAGAACCATTCTTTTAAAACTGACAATTCGCCAGAGGGCAGGGAAAACCCTAGACGGGACAGCACTCACGCGCTCATACACACACTCACACACTAAGGCTAATTAATCTAACATGCATGTCTTCGTAATGTGGGCGGGTAACTGGTGCACCCTGAGTAAAGCCACATGGACACAGTGATGCCATTAAAACTCCTTACAGATGAAGTCTGAGGTGGGGATATAATCAGGGAGGATGGAGCGGTGAGGTAACGTGCTAACCTCTGCACCACCGCGCTGCACCGAATGTATTTTAATAAAACAAAATTAGTTTTGTACAATAATTTCAAGAAGACACGCATTAAGTAACTCACACATAAGTAAGCTCTTATCATGTACTGAATGTTAAAAATATTAAAATAATGTAAAACAAGATTTTGTAAACCCAGGACTAAAGGGTTATACCTGTACATCTAAAAAGGGAGAGAAACTATGGCATAAAATCAGATTTAATCAGCATGAATACTGACCAGACTTTCCATTTAGTGAGATCAAATTCAAAGTCAATTCAGAGTAATTGCACATTAAAGACTGGAGAAACGCAATTTCATTCAACTGTGCACACCTTGTTGTATAGTCTGAGTGTCAATGTTAACTTTAATACGTTTTAATATGTTGATCATTGGAGAGAAGTTTGTTGTAATTACAGCCATCAACCTGTTTAGATAAGTCTGCCAACACCTACACTGAGGAAAATTTGTTTATTCCTTCTTGTTGAATTTGTCAGAAAAGTTCAGTCAAATTTTGTGATGGCAGTGGACTGCTCCCATTAAGGATACACACAGATATTCTATTATATTTAGGTTGGCACTGTGATTTTGCCACACAAGAACATTTACTTTCCTTGCAAATGGGGCACTGCATTGTTTATGTTTTTTGTTGATATGTTTAGGGCTATTGTTGTACTTGAATCTTTAACTTCTAGCAGACAGCCACAGATTTACCTCATCAATATGGGTGTTCTTGGCAGCATATATTTTCACTTCAATCCTGACCAATAAACCAGTTCCCACTGAAGAAAAGCACCTTCATTGCTGCCATCACCAATCTTAAGCAAATTTTATACATTGTGTTTGGTGTATTGTGTTTGGTTTTCACCAAACGTATTACTTAGATTTCAGTCCAAAATTTCATGGTTTCATCTGTCCGTAAAATATTTTGCTGACTGACATAGAATTGAGATATCTTTAAGAAGTGGTTTATTTCATATATTTTCTCAATTATGCTCTGAGGGGGATTATGAGGGATAGTACAACCCTTTGTAAAATTCTGAAAAGCTAGTCTCAATTTCATTTTAATTTAATTGTTTTAAACAAATCGGGTGATGATGATCAGTACTGCACTATAAGTGCTAAGAAATCTCAGCTGTCAGGTTTGAAAACATGTTTGGCTAAGGTAGAAAAGTTCATGCCTGGTTTAGAGTATATAATCTCTGGCAAAACTTATGGAATTAGCACACGGAGAATGTTCAGCCAGTTCAACCACTTAAAAATCAGAATGTTTTGGCTTCACAAAGCATACCCAAATTTAAGATCAATAATTTTAGTTATGGGCATATATTTTCCACATCAAGTAAAGGAGAAAATATGGAATCATCAATCAAAAAAAACCAACAAATCGTTTATTCTCTTCTGGCTTTTAGGACAGCTTAATTTCTGTATGGCTTTAAAAGAAAACAATATTCTCCATCAAGCTGGTTCCAACTAACTCAGATAGCAATTGAAAGGTCACAGTGGTGCCTTGTCACAGACCAGTATTTTTAAAATTCCACCATAAAGACTTCCATTCCAACTCCCCAGCCCTTTCCATTATACCATTGTTTTCTTTGTTCATTTGTTACATTATTTAATGCTTTATGTCAAAAGCCACAGCAGCCAATTTTTCTACATAATGTTTAATCATGCTGAATCAGTGTCACCATACTTTTTATAGTCACCGTTTTACTGGTCTGATTTCATATGTAGCTAGACTTATAGATGCCAACTGCAAACCAAGTCCCAGTTTTGCTATGAACATGAACATGCTCCAGTATAATTGTATAGAAAGGCCAGGTCATTCATTTCAAATATTGCAGTGCTATAGTGTACTTTCTTATCCACCATTTAAAATAATACGAATACTTATTATGTAATGATTCCATAGTTCACACACTTGCTGGAATGCATATATGCTCTGTGACTATAATAGTACCAGAGTTCAAGCCAAAGATGTTTAAGCAAATATGTCTGTGCGTGCCATACACTGAATAGACACATTCTCTTTCTGTGTAGCTGAAGAGTTACTGGCTGGGGCCAAACTATATCAAAGAAGGACAGGAAGGCAATGACATCCGGCGGACCAACGTCCCTGATATCCGTGTGGCATACCGCTATGAGACGCTGTGCGAAGAGCTGAATTTGATCACACAGGCAGTAAGGAGTGAGGAATTGGACACCATTGAGGAGGAAGGAGCACTGTGCATGAACTGAGTTCACAGGAAAGATGAAGGACTCAGATGAGAAGACACAAACTAATTGTGTAAAGCTAATGTTAGACAAACCCAGTAGACCGATATACTGAGTTATATGCCAATGCAGCAGATAATGAAAATAAGAAAAAAAATGCAGTTTGTGCATGCTATTGTAATCTACATAAATCATCAGTGCTGCTTGCAAAACCATCACACCTGAGTGTTCATTACCCCAGCATTTTGATCAATTGGCAACTGGTCTGCTGCATCTAACTGTGAATTAAATAAATCACATAAATCATGTTTAGTGTATCAAGACAATTTTAAGACAAATACCTGGCATGGATACTGGCTTTGTGTGGCATGGCTGCTTCTCCACACAGTTCTGTGACCTCAACCTGATTACACACAAATCACTCTTGTATTTCAATTAAAAGCATATATATATATAAATATTTTTGGTCATCTTAATGTAAAATTATCCTATGTTTATTAAGGTATGTTCTATTTCTGTATCGATCCAATTGAATCATAGATTCATGTGTGTACGTGGGGACCTGTGACTAAATTGTTATTTATTGCAAATAAAACAAACCCGAGTGATGTTTGTTTACTCTCCTTATCTGTTATCCATCCTAATTTAGGAGATGGCTTTAAAATCTGAATACTTTAGTTTCACCAGGTAATAAACATCAGTTTAACCTTCTGAACAATACCACAACATAGTTAAACTTCAGCAACATGTTTAAAAGTAAAAATCCTTAAAGTAAAAAGTTTACTTAAGTAAAAACAAATACTTATCCAATTTAAAAAGTACTATTTTTCCCTTTGTGAAAAGGTTTTCTTAAGTAAATGTAATGGGATAATCCTCTGGTGTCTAGTAATGTGAACAAAGGGTATACTGTTTTTAAAAACCCAACCAAAGAGGACTTATAACACAACACAAAATAACCCTGTCTCTATCACAGATATGCTGAAAATGGCCCATCATCAAAACATTATCTGTACAGTGATAGCTCTGAGATGGTCCAGATGTGGCCTGTGGTAGCCTAGCGGTTAAGGTAGGTCCAGGGTTCAAATCCCACCTCTGCCAAGCTGCCACAGTTGGGTCCTTGAGCAAGACTCTTAACCCACAATTGCTTAAAAAAAATGTAAGACTGTATAAGAGCGTCTGCTAAATGCTGGAAAATGTAAATGTATTCATTAATATTTTTTTTTTTTTTTAAAGAGTTTAGTTTGAGAATTTGATTAGGCTACTTGTGTTATTTCGGTATGTTGTATGTGTGCATAAAGCTTGTCGTTAGCGGAGCGATACCGTTTTGGTGTTAAAAAGCCGTTCTGTTCTCACAAATATTAGGGGCTCTGGCAAAAACGGCAAAAAAATCCTTGTAAAATTATTTTTAGAATCGGATGAAAACTGACCAAGTTGTGATTCTTTTTTTACCCTGGAGACTTGCATACCGTCACTGGATTTGCTGTTTGGGTATAATTGATTTATTCAGCATGCATAACCATAGAAGACGTCGAAAGCCAAATTTTGAGGGGTGGCTTTTACCTCTTCTCAAATTTGAAGTCTTTCAAAACAAATGGCGAACGGTCCATTTTCTGTCCTTTTATTTATTTTTCTGAATTTCTTCTCTAAAAGCGACCTATGAGTCGGAACGTCAGTCTGATTTTTGGGAAATTAAAGTTGCGTCTTCGTTTGTTCGCTTTTTCTAAAATCTCACTTGGTATTGAGATAAAGATGTCAACTGGCCACAGGTCAATATCTGCCCTGGGGAGAAGCATCCGCTTTTGCCAGAGCCCCTCGCATAAACTTTAGTAAAAGCTCACCTGCGGTGGTAGGAGAACATGAGGAAGAGCACACAGAAGATGATGCAGGCCATTCCGATGTGGATTCCGACCACGATGCCGGTGACAGAGCTCTCCCCATCCGTCCTGCAGTTACACAGGCTCTGGCCTTCTGTTCGCGCAAACAAAACAACACGCACGTTGACCATTACATACTTTTTGTGTCACACATACGCATGTTGTTGTCTGCCAAACAGATTTAACTTTCAAAATGTGCCCTCCTGCAGCTCCAAGAAGAGAGGGACTGTGGTGGCCTAGTATAGAAGGTACTGGACTATAGACCAGAAGGTCAAGGGTTCAAATCCCACCTATGATGGGTCTCTGAGCAAGGCCCTTGGATTGGAAGACTATGAATTGTAAGTCACTCTGGATTAGGTGGTTATGCTACCGGACTATGGACTATGGACCAGAAGGTCCAGGGTTCAAATCCCACCTTTGCGAGCAAGGCCCTTAACCTATGTGTCGTTCTGGATAAGGGCGTCTCTTAAATGACATAAATGTCAATGTAAGAATCACGGAACTCTGCAGCATAGAGAGCTGGATGGTAAAGCAGTAAACTGGAAGTATATGCTGCGTTCACACATGGTGCATAAACACTGAATCACACATGAACCAGACGACTGCTCACCAGCACTGTTCTTGCCTGCTGTCCCAGTCTCGGTTAGAGAGACAAGACGCTTGTTGCCGATGCCGTCTCCATTTCCGTTAAACGCTACCAGCTGGATCTCGTAAACAGCCGAAGACTCTGTAAAACAAAATGACACTTTAGCCATGAGAATCACATGGTGAGCACGTTCAGTACTAACTCGTGTTTGTTTGGGAGGATATGGGAGAGTGTCTGTGCTGCATGGCCTGGTTTATACTCTACACTGCAGAGCTTGTGGTTTAAACCTTTACACAAAAGTACACATTCCTTAGAAATAAAAAAAGAAATGTTTTTTTATTTGATTATTTAAAACATGACAAAGTTACAACAGAGCATTTCGCTTCAATTTAAACCCGTTCCTAGCAGGGGTTTACTCGTTTTGTATAAAAACCTACAGAATTAAAACACGTCAAGTGACAGGATTTTTACATTTAGTCCTATAGCAGTCTTATCAACAACGACTTACAATTCATACAGTCTTACAGTTCAAGCAACTGTAGTTTAAGAGCACTGCTCAAGGACCCAAATGTAGATGTGGAAATTGAACCCTTAACCTTCTGGTCCACAGTCCAGTACCTTCCGGGACAGTCCAGGACCACCATACCAGTGCACCATCACAGTCCCACGTGGTTGTACAGTGTATTTTTATGTAGAATCAGTTTAAAACTGAACACTCTTTTACCCTTTTCATTTTTCGGGAAAAATGTGGATTGAATCTGTATGTGTAACTGTACGTTGAAATCTAACCAAGGTGGGAGATTGTGTGTGTGTTGATGTGTCCGGGGAAGCGCTCTTCTGGTCCGAACTCCTCCTGAGGAACCACGCGGTACGACAGCTTGAAGCCTTCCACCTTTCCTGGTTTACTGGGCAGTTCCCAATACACCTGCATTGCTGTGCTGTTCAGAACTTTAGTGAAGAAACTGGGCATTGTTGGAACTACAGAGAAAATTGGAGATAACATGGAGCATATTTAATCATTAATCATAGTTAATCATGGCGGGTTGACAGTATTAGTCAGTATTTCAAACATTCTGGTTGCCTTAACGTCAAGCGTGGGGACTTACCGCCCCCTAGTGTTGTGGCGATGATAGTGTTGGACTTCTGGCTGGCGCCCAATGGAGAGTAGGCTTTGAGGTAAATCGAGTAGGTGGTCGCGGCTTCCAGGTTATTAAACTCGTGCTGGAACGTGTCTTTACTCACGGCTTCCTGGAGCTCTTTGCTGTCTGGTTCTGGGGAGAAAATAATTCAAAGGACTGTAATGAGACCACTCATTTCATTGCACTGCATTTCTGTAAAAAAAAAAAAAAAGTCACGCTAAACGTGACCGCAGGTGCAGGAAAGGGGGTGGCATCCAAAAAGTTGTAGAGCCCTATCAGTTTATCAGTTAATCTTCAAGCCCCCCTGCCTCTGATACACAAGTACACGTGTTTTGTAATTATATAGAACAAAAAAACCTGCAATGTCTTACTGAACAAAGCAGAGCATAAAATGACAAATCAACTTTACATTGTAATTTAAACAAATGACCCCCATTATGAATCTTAAACATGCCTCGTTCATTTGCCTTGCAATATATGGGCTCCCCACTTTGAGAACCATTAGGTTATAGCCAGCTTTAATGCACAGCAAAGCCCTACAACCTTTCTTACCTCCTAGCATGCGGATGTGCAGCACGTAACCGATGATGGCGTCAGGAATCTGGGCTTCGGGCTGGTTCCAGCTGAGCTGCAGGGAGGTGGGGGACAGCGGTGTGGCCGTCAGATCCTGAGGTGCCTCCGGGAGAGGGTTCTCAGACTGGGACACAGCCAGACGTGCACTGGCCTGGTTGGTGCCAGCCGTGTTCTCAGCTATGCACTGATAGATGGCCTCGTCTTCGGCGGTGATCCGGGTCACAGCCAGAGTGCTGTGCAACAACAAGTTTACGTTGACTTACTTACACCTGCAGCTAATAGAGTCGTACAAAGTGCAATCCAGGCATGTGCGGCATAAAGGGCTTTTTACTAAACACAGTGGATCCTTGGAACTTAACTGGGTCCAGAAGGCTGTTCGAATTCAGATTTGTTCCGATCAGAAACACCCCAAGGCTGGCGGGTCTTACTGATGTTCAAATTCGGATATTTTGGTTCGCATTTGTGAGAGAAAAAAAAATTTAATGGACCATTCGTTTGTTCACGTTAGTCGAGCAAAGAAGCGTTTGAATACCGAGCACCTCACGAAGCCAGAAAGGAAACTGTTTCAATCTCTTGAGTGTATTTGTACGGGAATTAAATAAATTCTGACTTTCAAATAGGTGGTGTAGAAGGCAAAAGTTGTACCTGTTGTTGTTTGAGAGCTTTAGGTTGTTTCCAGGGGTGAGAATCTTGCCATTTTTCAGCCAGATCAGGTGAGGCTCTGGTACGCCCTGGGCCTGGCAGGTGAACACCGCACTGCCCCCTAGTGGTTTAGACACAGACTGCGGCCACTGCAGGAACTCCGGGGGAGCTGAGATAAAGAACAAGAGTTTATTTTTCGATCACAGCACAGAACCTAACAGATTTGGGTTTTTTTTTTATAACCATGCACAGGGTGAGAAACAATGGCTCACATGCAGCGCTTGCCTCTATAACCTAAAAATGGAATCTACAATTAAATCGTTGAAACCAAACCATTAATAGTATATAATCACTCGACTGGTTTAGGACGATACAGGAAGTCCAGCGTCCCCTTCAGTTCAAATGAAATGTGGTAATGAAACGTTAAGGGTTCTAATTAGTCATGAATCGTGATGGAATTCTATACTTCACTCATTCAAACGACCAAATATCTCACTTCTCCACACATCTTCCTTCCGAACTTCGTGAGCTCTAGCACCTTAGCCTTTCACCCTGTTCCCCTTTTCGAGAAAAAAAAACAACTGGTCCGTACCCTAAATATACTGCTTACAATACAATTTCGCTAATTCCCCTGCCACTGTAGTCAGTTTGTTTTACAAACTTCCTGTATAAAGATCCCAACCAGTCATTACAAGCTTACCGTTGCTAAAACAATGGTGTACCTAATCTAATATTAGCCTAAGACTTTTGTAGAGTCCTGTAAATAGACCTCTGTGTATAGGCATGTATTACACGAATAAATCTGGCTTCTATGCAACACCGATGGAACAGCAACTCAAACCTTCATTTACGGAAGCGCGACAAATTGGTCATATGCTCTTAAAGCAAAGCAACAATCCTCAGATCAATAATAACGTAGCTGTGGTAGGGGGAGCTGGAAGGAGACGGCAAATAAATAGGTCCGTCAGAAGAGTAGACCCATTATCTATGCATGTCTTTGTGCTCTCCTAGAGCTTGAGTTCAATCTGAAATATGCTCTGGATTATGCTGGATAATGGACTTGCAAAACCGGGCCAATGATATATGTGTTTGCATAAGATAGTGGATGGAATGTGTGTATGGCTGCTTTGTGGATGTGTGGCTGAAGGGTTTCCTGCTTCACCTCCCATAGCTCATTGTGACTGTGAATAGGGACCACTCAAGTACCCTTGCACAGTAGCTTGTGAAGCGTAATGCATACAGTGCATATGGTGTGTGTTCAGAGCTCATTTTAATAGCCCTATATTGTTAAAGAGTGGGCTTTCTTGTAATAAATCCACCCTATCAGTCCTGCCGGGTAGCCTGAAGAGCTCTCCACACTGGATGCTCAGCAAACAGAGGCACGGCGAATGAAGGACAAGCTTCATTAGAAGCCTTGCAGCGATGCTGTCCTCTCTTTGTGAGCTCACTGCGCTTCTGTTCCAGCCTGAATAGGGCAGTTTGTATCGGTTTGGTGCTGCGAGTAAAAGGAGCGGCTCGAGGGTCTCCTTACGACGCAGGATAAAGTTCAGCCGAGAAGTTCGCGGTCATGGGAAATGGCGGCGCGGACGGGAGCGCATGGAAGTAAGCTGTTGTGCAAACACAATAAAACGCCTTCGTGTTGCGGTCCCATCTCTCACCATTTACTCTCTGTCAATTAGTCTGGCTGCGTGTCGCTGATAGGCCGCCCGCTGTCCCCAAAGACTGGGCACATCGCAGTCCCCCAATCAGGACCCTATCCGCACTCCCACCCCCAGCCTCGACACGCATCGTTTCCTAGGGGCCTGCTGGGACGGGGTCGAGGGTCAGAGCCGAGAGGGGAACGTTCAGGGCGGCGTGTTTATTCTGCCACCCCTCTTTGCTTTTTTTTTTTTTTGTTGTCATTCTCTGCTTTTGATTGTCTCCAAAGCTTTGCTCGACCTTCACACTTAAACCCTGCCTAGATATTTACGCTTCACACACGGCGCTGTGCAAAAGTCTTAGGCCATCATTACATTAGATGATGATATAGAATTGCTTCTCAGTATTTTTATTAGAATACAGTGAAAAAAAATACAGGCTATCTGCATGCGCTTTTAACAACCAAAAATAATACTGAACAGCGTCTCTAAGCTACAGTAGCAGCATCTGGCAACATCATCGGGAGGCCAAGTTGAGCAGGAAGGGTCTTTTTGGACAGGCAGCAACCAAGGAATGAATTTTTTTGGAAGGGGAACGGTGAAAGAAAGCCAAGATGTGCTCAAGCTGACAAAGACTAAATAGACTGAAGATCAGCGGTATTATGAGAGTATTATGGATTATACCATTGCTAAAACAACACACCTAAAGGTGGCCTAAGACTTTTGCACAGTACTGTATATTTCCATTATTTAAGCTTGGTTTTGCTCCAGGAAAATGTATAAGTGATGATCAGATCAAACAATGAAAACGCATTATTAGTATTTCACTTCCAGATGAAACTTTGGTACTGTAGTGTTTTGGTTTTCTGTCTTTAAAACTAACGTTTTCCAACACTTTTCTCTGCGCCTGGGCACCCAGATGGCTCTCCGTTTCCGTCCCATTTCAGCAACAGTCAAGCGGGTCAGTGCACATATGCTGAGCCTAGTCTAGCCCAGTGCCGCACCAGGACTGAGAGCAGACAGGGTCAGAGCAGTCAGAGGCGTGACTAATTCTTATTTACATATTCCCACACAATGCAAATCACACCGTCTCCTGCCCAAAGGCAAACACACACAGAGACACACAGACACACACACGGTGTGAATTCAAGTGCTCAAGGCATATACATTTACAATTGGCGTGGTAAAGGCAGGCAGATGGTGTGTTGTGCTGGACAAGCGAGCATACATGGCAGACAGCATATTAACTTCTAGAAATATCATGGCACCTGTATCCCTTTATCTATAGCACCAGCACACCCAGTGAACTGAATGAAATGGGAACATCTGTGTAATACTGAGGGAATACTACTAAATACTAAATATAATTCCCACCAGGAATTATTACATAACAATAAACCAGACACGATGGTTTGGGATTCTATATTACTGTAGTAATCCATGGTATGTTAAAATCTTGATGATTAAGCCATAGTAATCAGTAGATGTTATTTTCATTTTGTATAGACACCCTCGTTATTGATTCATGTAATAATCAGTTATTTAGAGATATGGCACTGTGAAAATGTCTTGTTTTTTTTTAATGTCTGTCTCTATGAAATAACTGTGTGTTATTGTGTTTTGACTATTTATGCAAATCTACAAACAGACTCCTAAATAAGGTGATGTTTTCTGTAGGTCCAGTTGCTCCATGTAAACCTATGCTAGACACTGGAGTCAGGAGGTAGTGTGGGATGGACCCGCAGTGACGGACAGAGCTGTTGGTCACCCTGAGTCTCAGAGACAGAGAGACAAGGCCGAGGCCTCACCACCTTCTAATTTTAGCTCGTTTTGAATAAGACTTTTATTTACATTTTCTGCAAGAATCAACCGCTTTCGTTGGAAGACGAAACCTTGAACCCTGAATTGGCATCTGGTATCTACATTTTTGTATCGCCCAAAAGTCTTATGCCACCATTTGATTTGTATATATAATGACCATTAATAACATATTGCCGGCCAAACTTTTGGATGAATCACTCCATGCTCCTGCTTTCCACTCGGCATATCTTAGCCTTTTCACCCTGTCCCCCTTTGTAAAGTTTTTACTTGGCTGCTACCCTTCCAAAAAGAATCCGATAATAATTCTGTTGTACAAAAAGTCGGCTTGGCATCCTGAAAGAAGCTTCCAGATGCTGCTAGATGTTGTGGAAGGACGGGGGGATCACAAGGAATATTAGATTTTTGAAATGGCATACAAATATCTGTATTTTTGGAAGCCTGATTGTAACAAAGAGACGAGATAATTACAGATGGTCCTTATACCATGGCCAAAACCATGGTATGTCTAATCCAGGGGTGGTTTTGCACAGTACTATCTTTATATACTAGCGTTATCTTTTATATTTAAGCATTATATTACAAGTGAATGCCGTAGGGCTGATGTAGGTGTAATTTGTGCCTTAGTAGTCTTACCCAAATAAGCAATGGGAGAGCGAGTAGCGCTCAATACTTGAATCAGATTAACAGAAGCACTCGTCTCTTTGTTCAGCCACCAGCTAAATCAATAAATGGATGCATTATCCCGTCCTTCCAAGCAACAGGGATGGGGTTAGGTTGACGCAGGAATGGATTGGCATTAGACTACGAAAAATCTCCCATCTCTCTACTCATTGTTTCCCCCCTTTGCTTGCGCACAGCGAGACGTCATCAATACCTACTTAATTTCCTGTCATCTTCATCATCGGTTATACCATACAGTTTTGCCATTTTCAATGACAGGGTGTTTGAAATAACAACGTTGGAATCTGTACTCATTAAGAAAGCAGAAACGATGCACACGATTCACAGTTCTGTAATTATCATCTGTGTTTACTGCTCAGACGACTGGCTCAGTTTGACGTGCGCGGGACGTCCCGTTATTGTATGACCATAACCAGGACTGTATTCAAGCCCGGTTGCGTTTGCTTATATGACCTTATACGCCTCCACGTTGATTAAGGTTATACACACATATATAGCGTTTAGATCGTTATACGAGTCCAGCCAGAGTCTCGTTCATTCATTAAGATGGGTTTTGTCAGGTTTTTATTTAGTTGCGAGGATCGGTTGTTCCAACAAGGACATTTTTTAGCGTGTGTGGACACAGTGATGGTTAGAATTAGGCGTATTCGGTGTAGCGTTAATTACTACATTCAAATTATTCCAACGGAAGGAATGATAGAAAGACAAGTTGTGTATATCTGGGCACAGCGGGGAGTCAAAGGTTGTGGGGTGATGGGTGTCCACTCAGCCCCGAAGGGAGGTCACTGGCCTGGCCTGCCTCCTCTCATTTATCCTCATACACCCATCAGGGCATGTTTCCATCAGTGTGCTTGTCTGCATGCGGACATGTGGACAGAATTAGTCAATGGTCTGAACGGCTTGGCTTGGGGCTATACACAATCAAGCCAATCAGATTCAGCCTGAGCTAGTTTATGAGTGACCTCCATTACATGTCCTTCACGATCAGCTTTTGTTACTCTACATTATCCAACAGTGGATCCGCTGTCATATTAAAATTATACTCAGTTTAGTTTATATAACGACTATAACGATATAACGACTATA
>JAUZST010008745.1:0-13393 GCA_034779995.1 Parotocinclus haroldoi
CAGAACATTGTAAAGCTGCTTTGAGATGATGCTTTGCGGTGAAAGGTGCTATAGAAATTAATCAGATTAGACAGGGTGCCAGTCCATTAGCGGGCACATGCACAGGGCACATGCAGGATACATGCACTTACACTGGGTCACTTTAGAAACACCTATTAATGCTTTGAAGTGTGCAAAGAAGCCATTGTACTCAGACTGTTGTAACAATATGTATCTTCACCCGTTCACCTTCAAACATAAAGGCATTTAAAACGATTGGATCTTGTTATTGTCTTGCACTGGAATTGTACGTTGAGGCTTCAAGTCATTTTCTGTAATGCAGGCAAACGGCTTAATGCTTAATGATTAAAACTGTAGCAGCGGTGAGATACGTCTACAAAAGAACAAGAGCAATCGAGCGATTACCGATAGGCAAGCTCCCCATCATCAGGACCAAGACTAGAATTACCCGAGGCAGTGGGGCCAAAACAATGCTCAGGGGCATTTCACCTACATCCAAAGTAAGAAATTATTAGCAGATACACAAAAAGAGGTAAGCTCAGTGAGAAAGCAAATCCCAGAACAGGGCCTTTCTTTTATATCAGATACGAGAATAACAGCAGCATTCATTTACCATATGACACCAAGTTTCTCATTTTCTCACGAGTCAGGCACGAGTAACTGGATAAACAGGATTATTAAATACCACTTGAATGTTCCTCTCCATTTAAAACAATATGCCAGCATTATAAATATATGATAAACGCCACACAGAGACGCAGTAAACCGAATCAAGGCGTATTCCTTTAAGGCATGATTGAGTGACTTGTTTGGGCCTAGTTTATGGCATGGTGCTTTGTTGGAGTCCTTAAGCATCCGTGGAGCTAAGCGGTAGTTCTGGCAGCCTCGGTGCGAACACCTAATACGACTTAAAGCTTTGAAGCTCTTCCAGCTGCTGCAGTACTAATTGTTCTGACAGGCAGAAGCCTGGCTCCATCACCTCAAGCTTTACTGCTTCATTTGGCCAACGTATTGGAGGCTGTAGCAGTACCAAGTGCTCAGGGAACGGGATTTGGCACAGGTAGCGCTCCGACTGTGACGATCCAGGAAGCTCTTTAGCGCGGGGATTAAGCAGCGTTGAGAAATCCCACGCCGAACGCTCCATGTCTGTGCTTCTCTAATCAGTGAATAAGTGACTCATTTATCATGTGAAAAGAGGAAATCACATTTCGCCTGTTATTGTGGTCTGAGTGGCTGATAAAACAAAGCTTGCGCTCACAAAGCAACTCGAGCTGGTTTTAAGAGTTGGCTGCTGTAATGCTGATTTACAGCCTGCTTGTGTTCAAGATTGAGTGTGTGAGCGGGCGATAAGAGTGTGTGTCAGAGGGGAAAGAATAAGAGAGACAAATACTATCACTACGGCCCTCAAGCCAGCGACGCATAATGTAGTCAAGGTAAAGCCTTTGGCTCTCGGTAATCTTTAGTGTGGGAGTGATAACGTTAATAGCTGTTTGATTACAGAAGGATTGTTCACTTGTACAAGAAACATCAGCCATGACCCCGAATGAGATCAGTTCAAGAGGCAAGGTCTAGCGAACAACCAATAAAATAAAGCAAACTATAAAAAAGACACATAATTCAATGACAAAACGCTGAATGCATATCAAAGCAATTGACCTTAGATGTTCAAAACTGAGCAATCACTTTAACTGCCAAGACACACAAGTACATACTGTATGGAGTATTATGTAATTTGAGTCTTGTGCAAATATGTTTGCGTGAAAATTGTGTGGGTACAACAAATGACAAACATTGATGAAGTTTAATACAGGTGAATCCATCATAATGTCTCCATCATGAATGTACGGTAAACCGAGGAGTTTAATGCAGCATGTGCTGTATGTATCACACTCTAACCCACCTTCAACATGCTTAAAACTCTTTAGATTTAGCTTACGTCTATGCTAAATGCTCACATTAACCTACAGCTAGGCCATAATCTCATTATTCCTGGAGCAATGTATTTACAATGAACAAGAAAGTGGTTATTGTCATTTCCTCATGCTTGTAAAGCGTATCACATTATCAGGAGAAACTTTATGGTTTCTGCTGAACCTGGATTTATGTCTACTACCGGATTCCTAATGGAAAGCCAAACGATTATAAACGACAGGTAAACGTTAAACACAAATACACAGCGTGTGATTATGCACAGGATGAAGGTAGCTTTCAGTATTGTTCTGTGGGTGATATTGGTCTGTCTGGATGTACACATTCTATGAATATTACTAAAGTTTATTAGTTTATTATATCAGTATATATATAGTATATATATCAGTATATACAAAGCCTGTTTTCACTGCAATGACTTCAGATTTAAAAAGCATCATATGCAGCATATTACTACAGTAAAAAAAAATGCTGTATTTTTTATTGTGTAATAAAAAACATACTTTTCATAATATTTAACTTGTCAACGATTCTCTTTTAGTTGACAGTTCGTTTTCTAGTTACAGGAGTTTGCCAAGCAAACAGAAAAAGGTTTGTTATCAAACAACTACCAGGGCTCAAATTCAAATGTACCGTATAAAGTCACGATAGAATACACACTTAAATGTAGAGCATTAACCAGTTCTTTTCCGGAGAGACTCATACAACTTTCCACCGTAAGCAACTGCGGCAACACCCAAACTGCCGTTACTGTTCCAGTGGGGGCAGTGAATTACTGCTGCTAAACCCAAGTGGAAACACAGACATTAAATTCGAAACAAATAAACGATGACTCCAAATGACTCCAGATTCCTACATTTTTCTAGCTATATCCTTTAGTAGTGCTTTCTTTTTTCTATAGTATGTATAAACAACAATTTTCAACTAGTTGTAGTTTCAGCAAGTTGTTCGATTCATTACCTAAAACTATTTAATTTTAGAAGGCTAAAGTTATAAGTTACTTCCCAGGCCAGGAAAAAGTGGTGAGAAGTAAAATACATATCATAACATACAGCAATTTTCTTGCTTAGCAACAAAACAGCATAATATTCAGACATGTGTAGTAATTAGGGATGAGAGATGTAGAAGGGTTACAAAATGAACAGGCACATGCTCTGTACTATATGCTTCACTTAACGTGTGTATCCAAGTGCTCACAAAAATTAGTGAATATTTCAAAATGAATATGAAGCAATTAAAAGTGGTATTTCATTAAACAAGAGCATGAGAAAAGCAAATGAAAGTTGTTCAATTATGCAAATGAGATGCAAACTTAACTATGGTGATTGAGCAGTAAGTGATATATTCATGGGGTGAACAGAAGCATGTTAAACTGGACAAGAGTGACCCCACATCAACTGTTCAGTAGAGTGTATGGCCACCCAAGAGTGTAAAAAAAGGACTCACAGTGATAGAGCATGGACTGGATGTCTTGTGG
Source organism: Parotocinclus haroldoi (assembly GCA_034779995.1). Classification (NCBI taxonomy): domain Eukaryota; kingdom Metazoa; phylum Chordata; class Actinopteri; order Siluriformes; family Loricariidae; genus Parotocinclus; species Parotocinclus haroldoi. The sequence goes on from JAUZST010008745.1 coordinate 3,407, forward strand.
GATCCTCTTCATATTCATTTTGAAATATCCCCTATTTGTTGTGAGCAGTATCAATATCTTCATCCAAAATAGCCATGCCAATGAGTAAAAGCAATACCAAACACACTTAACACCAGCAAGCAGACTGGTAAATATCACCCTACTATTAGAAGAGTTGCTCTTGTCTTGATTTCTGTCTCCATTGTCTCTGTCTCCAGTTTGTAGTGGAATTTATCATTCTATCGCAATCAAAATTCCACTGATACGGCAGCACCTTCTTAAGGTTAGACATTGATGACCAGATCAGCAGTAACTGAGTGGGTTGCACCTGACCTCAGAATACGATACCCAGCAGCGAGAAAAGTAGTTTGGGTAACTTATACTATATATTTATGTTATATACTATGTTACTGCTAACATAAATGAGGGAATAATTCTTTGATGGGTCCGTGAGGAAGACCCCTAACTCACAATTGCTTGCTTGTACGTTTGTATCAAGCTGCAAGTCCCTCTAGATTAGGGCGTGTGCTAAGTGACTTAAATGGAAATGTACTACACGTTGAAGCCGGCAACTGCTATTGAACCTTTTGAAGTATCCCCTACAGAGCTCTCCAAGAACTAAAGCCTAGTTCCAGGGCTTTGCACCTCGAATCAGTAGTAGGAATGCTGTATGGCCCTGAAGTGATGTAACATGATTTCTCTTGGATGACTTACAATCGCATTTGTACCTTCTCTGTTGCATAAATGCTCACGCTTTACGGTTGGCCCATTGGTCCATTTTTAAAGGATTAAGTTCTGTTGAACCAGTTTATTTAAAAGGGCAGTTTCCCTTCACCCGGACCGATCACTTAGTGTTCCTGTTCACTGAGAAAAGTTCCTACACTTAAATAGGAATATTCTAAGAACTGCGATTGTGTCGTGGACACCCGAGAAAACTATCATTTTCTCCAAAAGTTTGAAGAACTACAGGAATGTTAACAGTGTAATGTAACAGTAACCAAATTGCTACAACATGTGATTTTGTAGGAGGAAAAAAAAAGCAGAAAGCAGTGTAAATCATCAATAGCTCAGGGATTAGGATGCATTAGCAAATCTCAGGGTTGCAGGCGCCTGAGTGAGGCGGCAGATTGGAGAGCTCTCAGAGACCCTCAGCCCAGCTGAACACAGTGCTCAGAGATTGAGAGCTCTGTTGCTTTCGTCTCCTAATGCAGTTGGAAATAAAAGCAGTAATTTCAGCCTCCACTTAGCCAGCCTCTGGAGCCATGACACATAAGCAGAGAGAAGAAAAGGCATTGTTAAAGTTAGAAAGCCAGCATGAGTCAGTGTGCTGAAGACTGTGGGTAACTGGGCACCATTAGAATAGCTTCTGTTTACAACCCAATTAATTGAAAGTATGGGTCACTCACTTATCCCAGTAAGGACTGCAATGGACCAAGAGTCTAATCCAGGAGCGCTGGACGCAAGGTGAGAAAAGACCCAGGGCAGGGTAACAATCTTCCAAGACAGCTAGGTGCGAATTAGAGTAATTACCTACAAACATGTTTCTGGGAAGTCTGAAGAAACTATAATAAGTGCTGGAAACCCTATTTGTCGCCCTATATTATTTCTTTTAGAATATGATTCCTGTTCCAAGCAGTAACCTCTCTATCTTTCCTCCTCTCTTACCCACCTCGTGACAGATAAGGTGCAGTTACTTTTCATTTTTAAATTTGTTTTTAGTTCCTTTTGCATTTATTATTGCTTTTATTATTTACTTGTGGGGTGTATTTATTTTTTGGGGCAGTTAGCATATGCAATTTGAAATGACACACGAATGCAGACATAAGATAATCATTTATGGGGTCAGCTAAAGAATAATCCTCTTTAGGTCATTTCTTATGGGAAAATTTGATTCAGACTTTGAACATATTCCAGTTCAGTCAACTTTCCGGAGTTCTGAGGATTCACTGCATAATTATTTCTCAGTTTCCTCATTAGAATACAACCAGCAAATGCAGTATGAGGTATTCCTTTATTTTTCACTTTCTTGTCTGCTTAATCCTTCACAGGGTTGCAGGGAAGCTGCCAGTGGCATAGGGAGTAATGCAGGGATAACCCTAGACAGGCTGCCAATCGATTGGATATCTCTCTCTCTCTCTTTCTCTCTCTCTCTCTCTCTCTCTCTCTCTCTCTCTCTCTCTCTCTCTTTCATTCACTCACTCACTCACGCCACTTTAATGCCCCAAGCAATTAACCTAAAGTGGAGGATCAGGATTAAACCCTCCCAGATACAAGGAGGACAAAACTCCTAAGGACATTAAAACTTACATTATGCGGTAAAAGCCTAGTTTGGAATTTATGGCCAGAGTTGTCAACAATATGTTATATAAGGTCATTATACCAATGGGTAAACTTTTCAGTGAACATAAGAGTTGGAAGGTTTACAAACCAAAAAGTAGGGTAACCTCTAATTATTTCTCCCATTACCTAATAAGTTGTCTGGAATTTACCAGAATTATTATTATTATTTGGACCCAGAACCAATGTGTCACACACCAAATTCAAATGGAATGGAGAAATGTTTGAAGACTCGTACCCCCCTTTTATGGCAGAGGGGTTTGAGTTTGTTTAATCATGTATAAAGCAACCAGCTGCCACTTCTTTAGGGACAGACCTGTTTTCTGGCTGGTCTGTGTCCTGGCACACTCTTCACTCTACACCCCTCTTTTCTTTCCTTCCTATTCCTGCTGCTGTCTCACCTCAATTAACACCCACATCAAAGAGCCAGGAGGAGGTGACTATGTTCTTTGAAGCTGTTTGCACAGCGCTTGGTTTGCACAGCTAACATCAGGACGCTGAGGCTCCTCCAACTCGTCTGTTTGCCCAGCACTACTTGCGTATGTTTACCGAAACTCCTAGTGGATTCTAATAGAGAAGAGACTTCAGACCTTCCCAAAGCTTCCTTCGTTCCTTTCTCTCAAAGATCCATAAAGCGATCAATACTACTTGTTACTCTGCCAAATTTATGTTTTTTAATCGAGTCCTGCCAGTGCAAATATTTACCTAATGTTTTACTGCGAAAAATGGACAAATGCATGTGCAACACCAGTGCAATACTGCAATACTGTGGCCATGAAGGGGGTGCACTTGCTCTGCAATTAGGTTTTGGTAGCGATTACATGTCAGAGTAACACCCACATGATTACCAGAAACAGACATTATCTAAATACCTAAATGAAATCACCAAAAAACAATTTAATCCTCTTTTCGATCAGTATCCAATCATTGAATGCAGTTTATTTTGTATTTTATTTTGATGATAAGATAACCCTTTACGATGTGTGTAGTTTAAGTAGTGCAAACCCCACAAGCACCCAGGCTACTCCATCCCTGGTCTTAACCTGGGGCTTTCTTGCTGTGATGTGGCGGTGCTACACACAGAGCTACCTTGCTGCCCATAATGCATATTTGTTAATATAATTCTTTTTAATTCTTGTATGAAAAAAAAAATCTTAATCTGCTCTCAGTCTCATCTAGGTATCGACTTGGACTTGACTACTAAAAGTCTTCCCTCTTATGCTAGTCACTAGCATGAGTCAAGACCAAGACTGGGACACAGTGAGTCAGTGTCCTAGCAACACACAGTGGTGTTTGCTGGAACCTTTTCATGGCTATCTAAATAAAAATTCACAGCGCTAGATAATTACAGAACCTAGCAGTAATCAGTAATGCTAACCTACTGTGTTCCACATTAACCGTCAGCGAGTAGCGCATATGTTCAGAGGTCAGAGACGCATGTGAGATGGAGCAGCGTGAGAAGACTTTGACCTGCATGAAAGTCTGAGTCATCGACTCTAAGGTGAGCTAACTTTTTAGTGCCACTTTCTTCAGATGAAGACAAGAAGTGCAATGAAAACAATTAACTAGATAAGAAAAATCTGGCTCGTAGCCCTATTATGAGAAAACTCTAACGACATTAAGTTATTACAATCATTAAAGTCATGCAATATTTACAATAAAATTCTGCCTAATCGTAATACATGTTTACTTTTAATGCCTTTTGCCTGCTTGAATTAATAACATGGATCGGAGGTGTGGGTTGTTGTGAGGTACAGTACTGTGCTAAAGTCTTAGGCCGCTGTTTTGGCCAGTTGTATAATAAACATATACAGCACATTCAGAAAGTCTTCAGACCTTTTTAGTTTTTTCACATGTTGTTCTGTTGATACCATGTGCTAAAACAATCAGGTTTTTAAAATGTTAACATTTTTGTAATTGATAACATTTTCAAATGTATTAAAAGGACATGTGAAATTTAACCCTGGACATACAGTAAGTATTCACACACTTTTCTATGACACTTGAAATGGTGTCCTATTTATCATCTATGAGATGTAGTAAATTCAGTTGATTGGACATGATTTGGAAAGACACACACCTGTCCATATAAGGTCTCACAGCTAACAATGTATATTAGAGACAGGATTGAGTGGCGACACATCTGAAGAAGGCTACAAAAATCTGCTGCACTGAAAGTTCCCAAGAGCACAGTACCCTAGGTTAGGTTTAGAACAATCAGGATGCGTTCTAGAGCTGGTGATCCGGGAAGAAATGCCTTGGTAAGACTGGTGACCTAGAACAATGTTCACTGAACTCAACCATCGCCACAACACTCCAATAATCTGGGGTTTATGGCCAGACAGAAAAAGAAACATGAAAACCTACCTGCGGCAAAAAAGAAGCATTAAAAACCCAAATGGGCTCTTATGTGTCTTTTATATTTGGAAAGTTACACACCTGTCTTTGCAAGGTCCTACAGCTAACAATGAAAAATCTAAGCCATGAGGAGGACACTAAACGGTTCAGGAACTGAGAACAGTTTATGTAATGATTTCTAGGGTGGACTGTGTGTGATTTCCATGGCGTTCAATAAAGCTATAAAAAGAAAAACTGCTTGTGGGTTATAAACATGGAGAAATAAAATAAACAAATACAATGCACTTCATACAAAGATTCCATCCAGGAGGGGGCACTACTGCCCATCACGGGCACCACAGATTATCATGCACCTGCCCGTCTAAACGTGTTTATTACACACGGTGGTTTTATGAGCGATACGGATGATCTCAGGAAGCTCATATTCTCCATACAGTTCCTCCCTGGCAGGTGATAAAACACTGATACGCATTGGTTGAGTAAATGAGTGCTTTAGTAATGGCCGACACTGGAGCAGCGCTTGTCTTTTAAGAGCTGTAAACCTGTTATCAAGTCAGGAGAGGCACATACACCCTAAAGGTTTTTCACCTTTACCAACATGCACCTGATAAGAGTAATAACCCAGTTAATGTTTAACGCTTATCTTATTCTAGTCACATCAAGTTTTCTGATTAAACTTGTGGTAAAGCTGGAAGAGGTAGGGGTTTGTGTTGGTTGTTTCATATTGGCTATTGTGATTATGAACTTAACCAGTCATGTAGTAGTCATTTAGCCCGGTGGTTATCAAAATTTGTAAATAAAATTATTGAAAAATGTTGAAATCATTGAAATTGAAATAATTATTGCACAAAGATTGCCAAGGGACCTTTCCGCCTACCCGTTTCATATTTAACATGTCGATTGGAGTAAGTGGGCTGTGCTTTGTGAAGTACTAACAGCTACGAGTATAATATAGAACGTATATACACATACACATACATGTGCACAACAGTGCTTGTTGTGACTTTATTTCCTGTTCTGCTTTCCCATTCTGATCATGAGGGAGCTCAGGTTGTGCTGAACTGGTACTTCACTGTTGCTCTAATGTTCCCCAAACAGCATTTTGAATGGCCAAACTCAATAGTAGCACTGTTAGGCTTCAGATTGAGTCAATATTGGCAGAGCACACACAGAAGGAGGGGTTGCTATGTGTGTGACTGTGTGCTAAGCATACTGTTCTCCTAAATCCTGCCCTCACAAGGTGGCAGTGACAATGAGGAGGAGTGTTGAGGTGAGGGAACAACAGGGGACGTCTGGTCTGGGTCCCCTGCTTAAAAAAGCTCATTCTCTTGGGCTTCATGGTCACTAGGAGGATTGTTATCTCACATTCAGAACATCTTTGCTTTGTCAATATTTCCCAGTGCAGACAAAGGACCAGAGTAGGCTCTGTGTCAAGGTCTCTCACTCACTCACTCACTCTTATTAGACTGAGAACTGACTGAGAACACATTTTTTTTAAATCTTTAAATCGCTCTATGGCGGTCTATAATAGGACATAGATCGAAAATGTAATGGACAAACCCCAAAAAAGTCTCGTTGGTTGGTTTCTCTGTGTCCATGGTGACGTTTTACCTGGAACTGGGAAACATTAAATGCACCACAAAGAACCACAATTTCAGCAACAGCTACAGGTAAATTGGTAATAGATGACCATATTGTCTCATCTTGTTTCATCTCCTTTTTCGCTTATCCATTTTAGGGTTGTGGTGGCAGCAGGGCAAACGATAACCATTTCTGTCTCCCATAGTTTCTACCAGCTCCTCCTGGGAGGATCCCAAGCCACTCCCAGGCTAGCCAGGAGACATAGTCCAGCTGGTCCTGGTCATTAAAGTGAAGGAACATTGATTATGCTTACCTGTACATCTGCAGAACATGTAGCCATCATTCCATTTCCTATGTGTCACTGTAAAAGTGTGACACAGGTTGGCAAATAATCAATAATTCATATCCCATATCATATTCAATCCCCCTAACCAGAGTAAACACCATACATAAATGGAATGGTGGCTCTTGCTATCCATTTGCATATGAACTGCAGTAGTTTTTAATGTGACAGGTTTGTCATTTACATTCCTGTTATTTAGATATGAAAGCGTGCTTAGCTTTCTTGCCATGATGGAAGCTGCTATTGCTTCTTTATTTTCTTCTCTGATTAAGCCACCATGCATTCACAAATATGTCCTTCTGCTTTCTCTGAAACACAAACATATCCTGTCTGGCTTCCAGAACAGTCCACCCAGGAGGTCAGAATTGGCCAACAGGGTACGTTTTGTTTTTATGCAACTGTTTATTTGGCTACACCTAATAAACATGACACTGATTTCTCCACAAGAATTCTGTTTCATTCGTAACATTTTCAAGAGACCGACCATGAGGGTACAACGAATTGGGAAACTCCCAGAAAAGGCCGAACTTCACAACTGTGCCAGGCCTGAAAACAGTGAAAGCAAATAGCATGTGAGCAGCTGTGAATGCTTGCGAAGACTTTTATCTTATTTGTGGTTGAGAAGGAAAACAAAGAGAGGACAAGGCGGTGTGTTTAACCCTTTGTGCCGCCTCGCTCAAAAATGAATGTTTGCTCAGGACTCTGCCGAGGCTCGACTGAAAGAGATGGATCATTGGCAAACAAACAGCGACACACTGATAGCAGGAGTGTTTGCACACGGCTCAGTCGCTCATTGCTCTACACTCTGCCAATCAAACCATGTACACCAAGCTGGCCAATCAAAAACGGCGGTAAATTGGAGCGACCACCCACACCTAGATTAGTGTCTAAGTGTTTTCATTTGCATTTTGGTTTTAAATCTAGAGCAGCCACATGTTAGCATTGTTGTTGTCGTACTAAATGAGGGCAGTGTTTGACTTTCACCATGGATCATTTTGTCTCTAATGAGCCGTGTGTGTAGACAGATAAAAGCGAGGTTGTGTTGGGAGCAGAGTGATCAAAACACCCACATAAGCATAATGAAAGGATCCCCTATTAAAATAATTCCCAAGCCAGCAGAGGAAGCTGTTTAACCAGAGGTCTGGTAATCTCCTGATGTTCGCAAGTATCCATCCCACCACACACACACACACACACACACACACACACACGGGCAGACAGACACACAGACAGACACACAAACATAGAAAGACGCAAACAAACACAGACAGACAGACACACACATGCACACACGTGTGCACACACACACATTTATAATGAGGATTTTTGCGATTAGTAAGCACTGGACAGTAGATATAAATGAGATATAAATGAGAGTCGAGCATGTTTTCTACCAACAACCCTCATAAATAAACAACATAGAGACAGCATCATTTTCTGAAATGGTACAAAATGTACCTTTATGTTTATGGCATGTCACATATTCTCTTATTCAGACTATTCCAATTAATAGAGAGAAAACGGCCTGACTCTTTCGGTATATTGCCTGTAGTTTGCGTGTTTCAGGGAACCCCTATTCAAATGTGAGTAATTCCTGTAATTTCCAGGAGAGATGGACTGTCTGCACAGAAACAGTTTTGGGACAATTCGGTATGTGAGCCTACAGTGGCTTTATCTCTGGGCCACCACAATATGTTCTATTAAATTAGGTTACTCACAGGTTCATAACCACATAAAAATGTACTTTGTGTTTAATTTAGGAACAGCGAGTATTACTTTCCCGCACATGTTTACTTTTTATTAAAATTTTACAATGATTAACATTAGCACTTTAATTCAATTTACAGATTTTATGATAATTACTATTTTACTGTCTGGTTTATATATTTGGGTTAAAGGCATTGTACGCGTCATCGGATGAAAAACTAGAGGTTGTTTCCCTAGCTGGACTTTCACTTTTTACTTTTCATTAAGCAATTGATTATTGTTAAACTAATTTCTGCTTAAATGTTACAATCTGATAAATATTTTACTTTTCTCTTGCTGCAGGTCATGTGACACTCCGGGCCTGGGAGAGGACCAGAAGTTGACCTTACCTCTCCCAATTAACATTTCTTTTCTCCTTTCAAAACTGACTCATTCATTAGAGTCAGCAAAATCTTTTCATCTGAGAATTATTTCATAATGTTGAAATAAAAGGAGGTCCTGTAAATGCAGCCTCTGTTTGACTTGAGCTTTGCCTGATTAATATTAACAGCCCAGGCACCCAGACCTCTTTATTAAATATGCAGAGGAAGTTATGAAAATGTTATTGTATTTTTCTTAACCAAAAGCTTTCTGACATGGTGCTGACAGTTCCAGTGACCAGACTGAATTTCTACTGCTTGTAATCAGGCTGGAATGCTTAGTGGAATTTTCTGGAGCGTTCCAGAGTTCATCGTTTCTCTAAAGCTTATACTCAGGTATGCAGGAATCGAGTTGACAGGTCTGAAAGTCGGCTAAGATTGATCCATTTTTGATGAAGCATCAGGGAATATGTATAATTTCAGGCAGGAAATTGATGCTCAGAGCATGAAATTGCCTCTCATTAATCATGCACGGCTATTTAAAGGGGATATCCGTAAATTAATTCCCATTCCCTGTAATAACTCCCAGGCCAGCGAGCAGCCAGTCAGAAAAAAAAAGTCTTCTTCCAGTCAGATTTTGCACTGCACCTCGGTTATATTCAACTAATAAATTAAACATATCAAATATTTTAACGTCATGAACCTCAGGTAAAAAAAGATATATGTATATATGTATATATGTATATGGATATATGTATAGAAACAAAATTGAAAGGTTATAAAAGCAAAATATAGGATATATTCAGAATAGAAAACTGCCATGATAAATTGAAAATGAAATCAGGAGTGAATGTTCGTGACAAAACTTCTAGAATTAGACTGAATTTAATGGTATTTACTTATAGAAGTCAAATGAAAACCTGCACTAACACACAAACAGAAGACAACAAAGTCACAGTGGGATAATGGGAAGCAAACTTAGAGATGCGTCTTGTGCTGTTCTAATTAAAAATACAGTCGATTCCAGCTAATCGGGGCGGGATCGTTTTGTTCCTTATAACCGGCTGGTCCGATTAAACGAACATGCCCTTTGTTATAAGACGGGATGTGCTATAATTTATATAAGAAATAAAATGTTTATTAAACCGTTATTGTATGATATACACGTATAGCAAACATACAAACAAGAACTACTGTTGCTTACCAACTTTGTTCATTGAAAAATAAATTTGCAACCACGTTGTTAGAAACGATCTACAACACAATGTATAGATACTCAGCATGTGAAGCTTAATACTGTAAAAAACAAGTTCTTACTAAATT
>JAUZST010008746.1:0-13392 GCA_034779995.1 Parotocinclus haroldoi
CTATCTATCTATCTCTCTATATATATATATATATATATATATATATAGATAGATAGATAGATAGATAGTTCAGTTACTCTTTAATGAGATTGTATAGTCTGAGGTGAAGCAGACCTCCCAGATTGTAGGAATTAAGGGAATTACAGCCCATCTCCACAAATCTGTGATTTTGACACAATCTGTGATAAAAGCCACAATCAAAATAACAATGATCATCATGCAATCATAATACAAATCGGAGAGAACAAGCTTTGTTTTAAAAAATGTACCTCCAGTTTAATTTTATGTTTCATTGCATTATATTTTAATTCGAATATAACCTCGCTAAACTGGGTCTCTGCTATATCTATGATCTAATGTTCTACAGTATATCTGATTATATATTTTAATGTTCAGTTTCTGACTGGTAAACAATAGTGAAACCAAAAGTAACTTTGTGATAACTTCACATCTCACTTAGGAGTAGAGAGGGAACTTTTAGCTTGACAGAAAGTGACGTGATTTATATTGTGATATACTGTTAATCAAAGTCGACTGATATGAAAAGAAATTGTGATGCATTTTTTCTATATTGCCCAGCCCTGCTGTTTATATTATATATACACTGTTGATTTAGATTGACCTAAGAGTTCCATGCCATCTGGCTTTTCAGATCACACTGCTGACGATCAGATATGTTTTTGGAGTTTTGTATCACATATGAAAGCGGGAAATCTCGATGAAGACCTGCGACACATGAAAAAAACAATCGGATTTAACAACTTTCACCTACATACTTATCTCCTTATGTACTCTTCACTGCTGGACTGTCACATTGCTGTTTGTTCTCCATTACATACCCACAGTCCCAAAAAGTCCAGAGACATGTGCAGGGAAGTCAGGCTTTAGGGAACCGCTTGAAAATGACACAGCTCTCCTGTCTCTTTTCAGTGCGTCTTAACGGCTCAGCTGCTTTTGACGGGAAATTGACAGCAGCAGTAGCTCGCAGCACTGCGGGAAACACACACATGCACACAAGCACACACACACACACTACATTAATCGTTGTACAGCACCACCAAACTGGCTAAGTAGAATCAGGAACCCTTGCCTTTAATGTTTGTATAATTTCAGTTTCACACAGCTCATGCTCCGCATTAAAACCTATTTTGCCCTATAAGGTATTACATTTATTAACAACCAAGTCGCAATCGTTCTTCAAATGCAGCCTCCTAAAGATGCAGACCCCGAAATGGGAAGCAGTTACAGTATTTTACTGTGGAATCAACTTCGTGGGGTGAGCTTTGTTTCATGGAAACAAATGTGCCTCCGCCCCAATGTCAAAGTCACTCCTATGCTCTAGAGTGTGTGCATAGAAAAGTGTATGTGAGGGACTTAAAATGGGGTTCACAGCATATGTGTTTGTTGAATAGCCTGATTGCGAGATAGTGAGAGAGTGAGAGAGTTTTATTTATATATATATATATATATATATAGAGATATAGAGATCTCTATAGAGATCTAGCCCAGGGATCTCCCAGCATGTGTACAATCGCTTATGTGTGTCATGGAGTGGAAGTGTGTGAGATTATGGCAGTATGATCATGTTCATACCTTCAGGATACACAGACACACACACATTGTTGTTGTTGCGACTCGAACAGCTGCGATAGTTTGTTGCCCCATGTGGTAAATTAGCACGAGCGTTAACTTGGCTCTACGATAATAATGATAATCACATTACCACACTAGCAGGAATTAGCATGCAACCCCTCCAGCTCCACATAGCCGAATTCCCACTAGAAACGTGTCAGTAATCACTTTTATAATCTAAACGTAGCATTAGAGTACAAACACTTGCTAAAGAACGACTGTCAGCTTAATGCCGAACAGTTTTAATGTAATCTAATTTAACAGGTTACTTGTACCCACTTTAATTTCCCATGATGCCTTTCCTCACCTGTGTAAAAAAAAAAAAAAAAAAAAATCCAATTACACCCCCGCTCTCCCTCCCCGAAACCAACCCCGGCCAGCCAACTGTGCCAAGCACAAGCCATTTCTGCTTCTGTTTTCCCACTGAAAATGAAGTGTGAAGTCAATGTCGCAGAGATGTGTCATTGCTAATACGTTGGTTTGGATGATATACGCGGCTGTCACACGTCGGCGGCTTCACAATGCCTGGATGGATGAAGCCTCGGGAGGCGTTTCTGCTTCCAGCCGATAACGGATCGAGGAAAAAGTCGCTGGGAATTATATTTCCTATAAACAAAATCGAATTCAGGTTGTGAGTAGAATGAGCAAAAGCCTTTGATGGTGTTTTTTTTTTTTTTTTCAGACTGAAATGTCTCCTCCTGTTTCTGAGATTTTTATATAAAGAATTTCCAGAAGTTCAGACAGACCATGAATCATTTTGATTATGTTTTCCTCAATTACCCAAAATAAGCTCTCTGGACAAAAATTTGGGTCATGTCCCCCAATAGCAGTGCCTCGGTGCTTATTGTCAATAAACTGTGCAACCTAGATGAATGTTTACATTTCAACATTTATCACACACTTTCATCCAGGGTAAGTGAGCTGAGCAGGTGAAGACAGTGGTTCTTGCTTAGGACTCAACTTGCTGTCCTAATATTTTTTATTTAGAACCATTGATAGGGTAGTTACTCAAAAAGGTTAGCCTTTAATAAATACTTTTTTTTTTCAAAATGTAACTTATTGTGTATAATTGTCTTCACTTTCCTGGTTAATTGATAACAAGTTCCCCAGTTCCCATCCCGACCTTGGTCTTCACCTGTGTGGAGTCCTCCCCATGACCACGTGATAGGGGTGTAACGATCCAGTGTGCTCACGATTTGATTTGATTCACGATGCTGAGACGATGTATCAGATTTTCCTGAGGCACAAATCCGGCCAAAAGATGTCACCAAGATGCAGCATTTCGAACATTGCGGCACATTAACTTGAATCTGTTTTGTTGTTTATTTGGAATTTTATTTCTAAATAATTTATTTAAATTGTATTATTTACTTACTTTTACTACTACAACAACTTAATTATTCAATTAAGATCTAGGCCGCCCATGGAGGATGGGCCCCTTTTTGAGTCTTTGTCCTCCCAAGGTTTCTTCCCGCTTTATTCGGGTAGTTTTTCCTTTCCACTGTCGCCCTAGGCTTCCTCAATTTGGGATTGGCCTTTTAAGATTATATAATATAATATCGTAAAGCCGATCTGAGAAAATGCTCCATTGTAAAAAGCGCTATAGAAATAAATTTGACTTTTGCCTTTGCACTGAATGGTTGTTTGAGGAGTTAATAATGGTTGATAATGATAGTTGAAATAATTCAAAACCTCTGAAAGCTTCATTTCTCAAACCAGATTACGTAGACAGGCACTAAACAAGTGATATATAGAGATCTGTTGTAACATAATAATAATAATAATAATAATAATAATAATAATAATGTAGAGTGTTCAGTCTGAAATTAGTACTGCAAGCATTTATTGGTTTGTGATAGTTGTAATGTGATTAATAAAAAAAAAAGTCAAGCAATGCATTTATTTGTACTCTACACTGTTGATGACTGATACTATCTTGTAAAAAATAATGTAATAAAATGGGGGTTAGGAATCTTGATTATTTAAACTTTATAGTATCTATTAATTTATAGCCTATATAAACTTGCCATCTATCTTGACGGCTCAGTGGGTACAGCCAGCTGCTGAAATCGGCATTGTCAGAGATCCATGGTTTAAACCAGAGTGTGAAGCTACGGTCGACCCCTAACAGGATTTGAGTGGATTTAAATGCATGTCACGTCAAGAGTTTGGATAATGGAGTTGTCTAAACATAGCAGTGGTTCTTTTCTGTGGTTGTGTAGATCTTTGAAAGGAATGAGTATGTAGGGGAGAATCTTGCAATAATCTTACTACGTAGCTGTACCTTCACTGAGGAAGATAACCTGCTATAGCAATGCTTTACTAGCATTCATTGTCTTATCGGTTTGTTCCTAGTCAGGGTCGAAGGAAAGCCGGTGCCCAGCCGGCCACTCAGGGCAACCCCTAAACAACCCCTAGACATGGTGCCATACCATCATTGGACACTCACACACACTAAGGGCCATTTTGGAAGCACCAATTTAACCTAACACGTCTTTGCAATGTGAAACAAAACCAGAGTACCCAGAGAAAACCTACGCAGACATGCAGACTCCACCAGGCTGAGCCCAGGGGGATCGAACCAGGGATTTTGGAGCTATGAGGTGGCAGTGCCAACCACTGCACCAACATTCCACCCGCTTTAGCAGCACTTGATTATTCATAGGTACTTTATTGATATTTATTAAACCCACTAGAAGACCCAGTTATGTTCAGGCCTTTATTAATCCTTTATTCACCTGGGCAGGATTTTAATTCAAAAAGCACCCAACCACCAGCGACATCTGTGACCATGCTAATTCCTGTAGCTATTGTTTTGTTGTCTTTTTAATCTTATATATACAGTTGTGTTCAAAATAATAGCAGTCCAATATGGCTAACCAGATAAACACTGTTTTTGGTATAAATTATATTACCACATGACAAACAATGTAACATTTGGTGCAGTAGATTCTTACAAAACCAACAGACTCGGCATTCATGATATGCATGCTCAGTCTGTGTATTTGCATAATTAATTGAAAGGGGTGTGTTCAAAATAATAGCAGCGTGGAGTTCAATTAATCATTCTGTGAGGAAACGGGTGTGAATCAGGTGTCCCTTATTTAAGGGTGAAGCCAGCACATGCTCTACATGCATTTTTCCTTGAAAGCCAGAGAAAAATGGGTCGATCGAGACATTGTTCAGAAGAGCAGCGAGCTTTGATTAAAAAGTTGATTGGAGAGGGTAAAAGAAGTGCAGACAATAATAGGCTGTTCAGCCAAAATGATCTCCAATGCTTTAAAATGGAGAGGAAAACCAGAGAGACGTGGATGAAAACGGAACACTACCCTTCGAATGGATCGAAGAATAGCCAGAATAGCAAAGGCTCAGGCTATGATCAGCTCCAGGATGATCAAAGACAGTCTCAAGTTACCTGTGAGTACTGTGACAGTAAGAAGACGCCTGTGTGAAGCTAATCTATTAGCAAGAAGTCCCAGCAAAGTTCCACTGTAAAAAAAAGACATGTACTGAAGCAGATAGAATTTGCCAAAGAACACATCAACTGGCCTATAGAGAAATTGAAAAACATATTGTGAACTGATGAAAGTAAAATTGTTCTTTTTGGGTCCAAGGGCCGCAGACAGTTCGTCAGATGACCCCCAAACTCTGAATTCAATCCACAGTACACTCTGAAGACAGTGAAGCATGGTGGTGCAAGCATCATGATATGGGTATGTTTCTCTTACTTTGGTGCTGGGCCTATTTACCGCATACCAGGGATCATGGACCAGTGTGCATATATCAGAATACTTGAACAGGTCATGTTCCTCATCAGAGGAAATGCCATTGAAATGGGTGTTTCAACAAGACAACAACCCTAGTACACTACACTACACTAGTAAACGAGCAAAATCTTGGTTCCAGTCCAACAAAATTGAGGTTGTGGAGTGGCTAACCCAAATCCTAGACCTTAATTTGATAGAAAACTTGTGGTGTGACATCAAAGATGCAGTTTCTGATGCAAAACCAAGAAATGCAAATGAATTGTGGGATGTAGTCAAAGCATCCTGGGCTGGAATACCAGTTGACAGGTGCCAGGAACTTGGTTGACTCTGTGCAACACAGATGTGAAGCAGTTCTAAAAACTGTGGTTATTCAACTAAATATTAGGTTAGGGATTCACAGGAATGCTAAATCCTAAAAATAGTACATATTTTGAGTTAGTAAAGACAAATGTAGACACTGCTATTTTTTTAACAGCCCAATGTTAATTTTTTGGTATTTTCTGTAAAGTAGTTAAAATTATATACATTTCTCTTCATGTTTTGATTTGGAAAACAGTATACAATGTTCCCAATGCATGGAAATAAAAGTACTATTAAGGTTTTGTGCTTAACTAATGTTTTTAAACACACTGCTATTATTTTGAACACAAGTATGTGTGTATGTGTGTATGTGTGTATGTGTGTATATCCATCCCAATTGTTTGTTTGTGAGCACTAGCCTATATAATTAGAAAATTGTTAAAATTAGGTTCCTGGTTGTGCAGTTCCAATACAGTTCCAAGCTGCCCTTAACCCACAACTCATTAATTCGTTCATTATCATACCCACTTGATCCAATTCAGCGCGTCAGAGACCCAACCATCAGCACAGGGTGCAAGGTAGAGAGCACCCCTCGACAATACGCAAAACTGCTGCAGGCCTCATGCGCACACAGATTCAGTCTGGGCCAATTTAAAGACACAAACTTTATTCTGTGAAAGAAAACTGGTGTCTCTGTTAAAAACTCATGCAAACACATAAAAAACATGCAAATTCAACACAGGTGTGGACAAGACTGAGAACTGAATAGGACCTTTATAGAGCTTTGAGAGGAAAGGTGCTCACTGTTCTGTCACTGTGCTGCACATTTAATCATCAATAGCAGAATTTAATTGTAAGCTGCACTTCATAAGAGTGTCTTATAATTAAAGGTTTATCACCTGGTTTGCATGAACGATAAAGTACAATATTAGTACTATACAGTAGGTGTATTTATCGTGTTGGGTTATGGTGTAATTAGGTGAGATAATATGATATGCTTAAAGAACATATACATATGCTGCTTTTGTAGCTCAACGGAACTATTGATCGGATTGAGCGTGTGCAGGCATGTGTCCCTAGTGGTGTAGTGATGGTGAAAGCGAAGGTTCTGCAGTGGTTTCAAAAGTAAATGCCTTAGGCAAGGCAGGCACCTACTAAGCTTTTGTGTGTTTCTAAGGAAACGCCTATACAAACATCACCATTTGAGCCTTGACATTCCCAGGTGGTCTACACCCACACATGCAGCATATTAACTCTGTCCTTGTCCTATACTGTCCACCTGACTGGTGGATGGACTTTTACAAATAGCATCCTCTTTCCTTTTTTCATTTTTTAATCTCCTTAGGAGAACTCTTTCTATCTGAAAAGAAACATCTTGTGAAAAGCCAATTGAAACTTACTTAATAAAACAGTAACATGTGGTATTGGTTCCAAGACGAGTTCCACGTTCAGTTAACTCATCAATTCAACTGAATTCACTTATAATGCAATCGAAAATGTTTATACATTTTCAAAATCACGTGATTGTGGCTGTGCTATTATGATTCTATTAAACTGTCGTCTGATTAACCTTTGTCGCTAGCTATCACATATTTCCAGAAGTCGTCCTGTATTTTCATATTTAAACTTATTTATGGTAATATACAGTTTAAGTTATAAATTTGGCTGATCATGATCTATGCCAGTAAAAATGAACATAAACTAAAGCTTTTTTCCCCTTTTCTCTCATTTTCTCTTTTCAACACAGCCAAACATTTAACTAAAATAATAAGTTATTTTGCATTAAGATTGATTTCAGAAGACTGTGTTATTTCATTTGTGTTTAACAAATTGCATTTGAACACATTTGGAGCATCTCAGAGCAGACAAAACCTTGTACTCCTTCTGGGATGTTTTGTATATAGTCTCCAGGTTGGGAACAATAAAGCTAAGTAATTTGTCTTCATGATTTTGTTTATAACGTTTCATTTGGTACTGCACTTCTGAATAAGAGACTTGTGACAAATTTAAGGAGATAGCTATATTAAGTTAAGGCAACCATGTGGTTCTTTAATGCTGTATCAGTCATTTGCTTGCATAATTTATCTCTATTTGAATGATATGGTGGTGTATATGATGCGGTTTGTTGTTTTCAAGCCAACCAAGCAGAAGCTGATTCCAATATCTGATTCTATATGTTTATTTATTTAAAATTAGTCGGTAAGTGAATATTAGAAGTGACTTCTATTTGGCTGGAGTGAAAACCTGCAACAATGCAGGGACATTGCAAATAATATTGGGTATGAGCCCTGGCTTATACACAAGTCCTTTAGGTCTATTATTGTGTACAAGACCAACTTTTGGTCACTGTTGTGACATATTTTAGCTCCGCTGATAAAAGTTGGAGAGTCAGCACTTACTGGCTGACTGGTCACTATAAAGGAAAATGTATGTCCTGGAGAATCTCTTTTGGGATAACAATGCCTACAGGACACGAGGGCTCACTGAATTGTTTTGATGAGTATCAATATAATGTAAACCATTTGCACTGGCATTCAGATCCCATTTGAATTAAACACCTAATCAAGATTTATGACCACTGTGTTACAGTTTTACATAGTACTTCAACAATATCTTTAAAATTGACTGAGGGAATACACTTTTTACAATGGTCTTCCATCCCTCCTGGACATTTCCAGAGAGTTCCGGTAACTTGTGTTGTCTCAGCACCTTATGTTCGTTTACTGCCTATATATCTTCATCACCATGCTTCATCACTTCACTCATTAGTCTTCATCCGGAGTTAAAGGAATGACACATTTTTGTCATTTATTTATTTTAATCTTCCCTTAAACAGATCGCATAGACAAAACTAAACAGTACATTTTTCCAGGATAGGGCTGTGGTTGAAGTGCTAGACTTTGGACCAGCAAGTTGAAAGTTCCATCGCTATCAGACTATCACTGTTTAGCCCTAAGTGATATAAGTGTATTTGGTGTGACTACCATGTGCAGCAATGAGTGCAATTACATTTTTCTGCTAACTATTAATTCATCATGTATGGAGTAATAAAAAAAGGTTTCAACACTTGGCTATTAATGGGTTTCCTCATATGGTTCATTTCACACCATTGAATTGGATTAAGGTCAAGAACTTGGCCATTCCAAGACACTATTCTACTTATTGACTATTCTCTTATAAAATACATGTGTGTTTATTCTCTTGAGATTCAGTTCACACACCGATATCCTCATCTCTTTATTTAGAATTTGAAGGTGTAATTCAAAATGTATTTTTATATCAATGATGGCAAGCCTTCCTGGCTCAGATGCAGTAAAGAGACCTAAACCATGATGCTACCACCACCATGTTTCACAGATGGGTTTAGGTTCTAATTCTGGGATGCAGTGTTTCTGTTTCTTCAGCCATAACAGTTCTCAATGAAACCAACAAGCTCTAATTTAAACAAGGTTATTTTTGTAAAACCAGTGTTCATAATGGAACTTTCCAGTAGCTTTCTCACTGTCTACTTGAGCTTTCGCAAAATGCAGACGGGCCACCAGCTGCATAGAAGTTACTCTGGCTTCCACGGTGACATGCCTCACTCTTGGAGTGATCTTTGCTGGTCAGCCATTCCTGGGAAAGGTAAGAATTTTTTTCTAAATTTTCTTAATTTATACACAAAATGAGAATCTCATTTGTTTGCATCACTATAAACCTCCATGTTTTGAACAACAGACTTTTTTCAACTGTTCTTCTTTAAGTACACCATGGCATCCACTCACAACTAATTGTCATCACATTGATTGAAAATGCCTGATTTGATCAATATTTTTGCATCATTTGTTTAAAAAGGTCATCTTTATCTATGTTTAGGACATTAATTAACAATAATATTAAATTAAATATCATTTTAGAAATGTCAAATCTAAGCAGTTCACAAACTTTCAAGCTCCACAGTAAATATAACTAGCATGCTAATGCTTTTATCAAAACAAAACAAAAATATTGTGAGTAAACATAATTGTATACAGCAAAATAAACAACGGCTGTCATGGCAGATAATGAGATTTCTATGCTTCAAATAAAACTTCTGCATTGCGTTAGGGTTATCCAATGGACAACACAATAAAGATACTCTAATAGTAAAGCTGAACTAACCTGCCCTGCATCAGGGGATTCTTTACACCCTGTGATGGATGTGATAAAATCGACTCCATGTGAGACACTGAACATGTCACAGAAATAAAGATGTGTGAGAAACAGGATACTTATTAAGATTCTACTCAACACCCTTTGCTCTCTCTGTGTCTGTCGAGCTGAGGCAGGTAAAATTAAAACCACACAGGAGACAGGTGTCAAGTCATTTCAGCCGTCTTTCACAGGGAAATCCATGTCTATACATTTCTTTATATTAAAAAAGAAGTAAAAAAAAAAAAACAATCACACTGCCATCAGTTTAAGAAAGCATGTCTGTGTTTTGTCACTTATATAAAGTGACTTATGAAAACGGAAATTGCTGGCTATTTGACACAATTCAGCAAAAGGACATAAACTGTGTAAGTGGTATATATTACGCCACTGTGGCATGCCAAAAATAGTCTGCCAGAAAAATAAAGCTAGAACAGAAGAAGAGACAGAAAATCAATAATACAGTGGGATTACTGTACCCAACGAGATATGAGAACACAAAAAAGGGATAGGGATAGCAAATCTCCCAATTTGTCTTTAACAACATATCAATTTCATGACAAGAGGAATAGCCTTGATATAGACAATATCAAATTCTTCTCACACAGTGAAGAGATTCAAAGATGTGAAATATATATTTTTAATAATTAAAAAGAAAAAGTCAAAAGATCAGCGTGTGTGTGTGTGTGTGTGCGTGTGCGCGCGCGCGTGTGCACGCTTATGGTAGGAACTTGTGAGATGCCAGTGGACAGGTGGACAAGGCAACATGATCTCATTTGTAAAAGGTCCATGAATGTGCTGACAAAATGACCGACAGGAGGCAAAATCTGACAAGCTGACTCATTCACAGTTTGATGCTTCTAGCAGCTTTTCTCAAAACACATTTGACATGTTCAGTGACTGAAACAAAAAAAGTTAGAAACTCAAATAGGTGTCAGTGTGTAAGACATGCTTTGGTCAGTTTAAAATTCTTACAACAGTGAAAGACCGTTGTTTGAGAATCTGAAACTGTTTCAGAAAGATACAAAGCGAGAGAAAGGGAGGCTGTCCTCTTTTTTTTTTTTTGAAAGTGTTGTGTTACGTATTAAACATCTGAATTAAAAATATCAACAAGCAACTCTAAACAGCTTGATTTAAAGGCAAAATAATAACGTTTGCATGTGTGATTTATTTAATATATTGATTTCAGCTCATTGAATGGTGCCAATAACTCTGAAGTTGACAGTGGTGTTGCCAGGAAATATTTGGCATAAACAACAACATTTCTATCAGCTAATGTTGATCTGCTTAGATATATACATTAAAAATGTAAAAACACGTTGTTGAATACCAGCTTGTTATATAACTTAGTTCTATGTCGTGCCTCTAGGGGTGCACGCGCTGCATACAGCTAAGCCTTTGTGCATTTAGTACAACTGGAGATTTGACGAGTCAAGACAGAGATGCAGCAAATCTTCATGAGCAAGCACTCAAACTAGTCAAGCTTATTAAAATGCCACAAAGGTAACGTTCCTGTTTGAATTCAAATAAGAAAATACCTAACAGCTGTCACTGCAGTTACTGGAGTGATTAATGTTTTTCATCTGACATTAAATCTTTTAAGCGTAAATGATGCAGTAGCAGTTTCTAATTTCGTAATCAGCTATGTTGTAAGACGTATCTTGGGGTCTGGACAAGATGTTTAAAACGGTCAAATGCATGTCCCGCAAAGAAACAACTAAGAGGAGTGCTGAAACTGAGTTAAGATCAGTTTAACACAATTTTAAAACATGAAAGGATAGTGACGAACAAATTAAAAGATTAAAGGCCTCAATTTGCGACGGTTCCATAAAGACTGGACTCTGGATCAACGGTAAATAGTCATTCGGTCTGGTCCAGATGTCCTCTATTCAAGAGTGATGCTGTGTCAGGGTAAGAAGGGGAGTGGCACCCATCATGCATAGCACACACTCTTCAAGCCTCTGGAGACGGTGAGGTTGTTTGAATTGGGCACCTGAAGCCTCAGCAATGTTATATGAAATAATATGAAGTCAGTTGAGGACCTGAATGTACTGGATGACCGGTTTATTCCGTCAATAGAGGTTTGTATCCCCTAATAGAGCTAACATATTCCAGGACAACAATTCCAAGATTCAGAAGGTTGACAAAATGAAAAAGTAGTTGTGTTAGCATGAATAATTATTTGTAGACATATCTCAGACCACCTCAGTCAAGAGTACAGATCATGAATGCCATTGAAAGTCTTTTAGATGTGCTGTTATTGGGTCTTACAACCCTCCCATATACAGTACAAGATGGGCTAAACTTATTTTCAGGTCTGGGCAGAAATAAATACTGTGACATTGCATGCTATTGCCTAAACAGTGGCATGGCAAATCCAAGTTATAATTAAAGCCAAATGAAGTACAATGAAGTATTAGTGTGTGACTTTCTTTTTTTCCAAGGCAGTGTAGTAATTAGCTCGGAAAAGGTCTTGCAATGAAAGATCCACTGTATCTACGTCACTGCTCTAATCAGTCTGTGTTAAGCATGTGGATGGGCACTGATAATGAATGATAGCTAATAGGAATACGGACAAGTTAACTGAAAAACCTATTCAAGAGCATAGTAACCCTCCCTGAACAAGACGAATACACTGCTTTTCACATACAGGTTTCAGTAATTATCGATTATAAAATGTAAAAAGAAAACGTCAAACATCAGACGACGACAGTGTAAACGTTCACATATACATCAAATTGTTTAGACTTAATTGTCTCTCACTACATCCCCTCTGCCTCTATCGTTTTGTCTCTCAGACTCTTTTTCTCCACAATACAGTCCTGTGGGGCTCTGTGGGTTGACCTTCACAGAGGCAGCATTCATTCACTCTTTTTTCTAAAGCCTTTTCTATCTCTCTGGCTTCCTCTCCTATTCCTGCATTTCAGTTGGGTCAGTGACAATTTAGAGCTAGTAATGAAAAAAAAACTAAATAATGATGTGATTTCAGCCTGAAAAACTCCGCTGTGTGATGGACCATCCTTCGGGGGCCAGAGAAGTCGACGCCACTTCTGGACGTTGTTAACATGAGGTTTCTGTTTTTGCATAGTAAAGTGGAATTTGTGAATATAACTCTGAATTGTAGTGCTTGACAAAGGTTTGCCAAAGTAATCCCTTGCCCATGTGGTTCTATCAGCTTTTGTTGAAAGGCGGTTCTTGATGCAGTGGCATGTGAGGGATCGAAGGTCACAAGCATTCAAGTTAACCTTGCGCCTTTATGCACTGAAACTCCTCCAGATTCCTTTAACTGTTTGATGAGCTGAATTGTATTAATATTATTATGTAATATTATGCACTGAGGAGAAAGCAATATGGAACTTTTCCTACAATTTAATATACATTTAGTATTTGTCTATTTAACATCTAGGCCGCCCGTGGAGGATGGGTCCCCTGTTGAGTCTTGGTTTCTCCCAAGGTTTCTTCCTACCATTTTGGGGAGTTTTTCCTTTCCACTGTCGCCCTGGGCTTGCTCAACTTGGGATTG